>JAMBUN010000333.1:0-145187 GCA_030271035.1 Microascus cirrosus | reverse complement strand
CTCCTCCCGCCCGCCCCCCCTCTCATCCCTCCGCTCCGTTGGGGTCGCACAGGGACACCGGTTAATAATAGCAGCACCGGAACCAATTCTGTCCCTTCCGGAATGGCATGTGCTACGAGATGGGAGGAATTTCAAGGGCATGGCCCCCGTACTCGACGGTCGGGAGGGAAGAATTCGAGCCAGTGCGGGACGGAGCGCTTATATTAGCTATTTTTGGACGGTGACCATTTCTGGACTTGATGGCTCACCGAGCTGGCTGCACACGGCCCACTGCTTCGCCAAGACAGGCACGAGGTTACTTTTTACTTATTATACCTGCACAATTTCTGTATGCGAGAGCGCACAGCACAATTCTGAAGAAGAAAGCATTCAAGAGAAGCTTGTCCAGCCGAGACTGATCGGTGATCGCAATCGCACCTTCACATGTCCCGCAGAACATTCCAAAGTCCCTGAACCCGGACAAGCCAAAAACCTTGTAGCTTGGCAGGGTCCCAGGGTAGGTTCTCAGGGCAGACCTCAGCATGGCCAGCCCCCATGTCCCGAAGAAACTTCCCTGGTGACGCCGCTTCTGCGCTAACATTGAACAGAAAATCCCCATTGCATATGGCGTTTGTTCCCAGTCATCATAATGCGGTGGCCATATTGTCGTCGCATGATCGCATGATGAGCGCAACAGGCGAGGTTGTCATCCGAAATGACGCACTGGTTTTCTCCTTCCATGGTCCGTGGCCGTGCTGCAGAGGTCTTGGCGTGACGAGGACCCTGGATCCAGGAAGTGCTTGAAGAGGGGTTCGGGCTGGCACCAATTGACCCCACATTTGTGATATCAAGTCAATCCGCCATCTTGGAGCTCCCTTTGCTGTCGTCAACCCGCAAACAACGCCAAAGCCAAGCTTTCCTAGAGAACCTTCCATCATAGCTCGCACGTTGGCTCCCATAATCTATCGCCTTTTCGCCCGCCTGGCCCATGTCTGCCCGCAGTCGCCCCGGCCTCGTCAACCAGGGAACCGCGGCCCAACAAGCTCCCCCACCCGCCGAGGCGCCCTCGGAGAGCCGGCCTCCACCATCAACTCCACCCAATCAGACTCAAAGCTATGGTCTCTACAAGGACGGGAAGTGGTATTGTACGTCCCCCCAACCCAAGTGGACCCACGACCCCGAGCTAAGCTCGCCGGCGCAGGCAACTGCAGACCCCCGGCCCGCGCCAAGTACCTTACCGTGAAGAAGAGCGGCTCCAACAAGGACCGCTGCTTCTACTCCTGCCCTGACAAGGATGACGGCTGCGATTTCTTCTACTGGGCTGAAGAGGCCGACGAGCGCGCTGCCGCGCAGGGAGACGGTGGTGTCGCGGCTACGACGACACCGGGACCGAAGAAGGACCAGAGTATCCGGAAATACCTTCAACCTCGGGAGCAGAACGGAGATCCGCCGGACCAGGAGACGCCCACCAGGCGGCGTGGTGATGTGACGGAGATTGGCGGGGGCGGGTCTCCCTCTCGGCCGACTAACGAAGAGATGCATCGTGATGACCGGCAAGGGCAGTGTCCCGCAGATAGACCCTTGACCCCGCCGGTGCCTGCCGACCGCAGCGACCCCAACACTCCGATCCGCCGACCACCAAAGAGGCGCAGGGAAGACGACGACGAAGAGTACTCCGTTCTCGACTTCTCTCCTAGTGAGGAGGAGCAGGTCGAGCACATTCTCAGCGCCGCCTCCCGCCGATCCAACATGTCACCCCCTACATCCCCTGGCGGGACGCCGTCCCGCCGCCCAGACCCCTCACCTTTGACATCAGCGCGGCCTTCACCCGCTCAATCAGCACTCGCGACCCCTTCCGCCAAGTCGCCTCTTGGTGCTACACGCCAGCGCGTCCTTGGTTCTAACAACTCCCTACCACGCTACCTGGCAACTCCCCAGCAAGGGAATCCCGACTCCCCTCAGCCGCAGACCCCTAATGCCGACACCGCTGCCTCCATAAACGCCGATCTGTCATCCATCCGCGCACTCCTCTCACCCCACCTGGATGCGCCCGTCTCTACGCAGTTGGAGACTCACCTAGAGCGCATATCGATGAAAGCAAAGAGTGGGTCGTCCCAGCGGGAAATGCTCCGAGGATCGCTGGACAGGCGGGAGAGAGAGGTTGCTACCCTGAAGGGACGAAACAAGGCGCTGGAGGACGAGGTGAGGACGTTGAGGGAGGCTAGAATGAAGTCAAGGGGAAAGATGCTAGAAATGTACAAGGACACTTAGCGGAGCGGAAATATGCTGGAGCTGGGCGGGATGGCGTTTAGTGATGCACTGAGACCTGGAGTTCGTCGGGCGACTGGCTTTACTTTGCTTGATATATACCCCTCTGAATTTCTACTACCATGTCGATCTCCCATTCGGTGAACTAGGCTCTGCCATGCTTCCACGCGATAGCTGAAGTCAAGTACGCACGGGTTCCTGCTCTCCTACCCTAACCATATTCCTGAAGAGGAAGTATACACCTGGTAACCGCACGGTCCACAGGATACCAGTGCTTCCCCCGCACAGCCCTCTCCCTTTCCCCTCCTCTTCCTTAACCCTTCTTACTCTACTCCCATCCCATCGCATCCTTCAACCTCACCCAGCTCGCCCAAGCCCGCCTCGCATGCCACTCAACATGACCCTCACCCTCCTCCGTGTTCCTCGAGAACACCTCCATGCTAACCCACCCCTCATATCCGATCCCCGCTCTCTCTGTAATGGCCTTCAGCATCTCCACGGTAGGCATATGAGCCCCCAGCTCTTCCTCCAGCGGAAACAACCTACAATTCCTACTCCAGTTCTTCAGACAGCCCTTCTTCGTCCTCTCATAAAGTGCGTGTCCCTCCCCGACCGACCCGACTAGCTCCGCATCCGCAATCTGCACGAGTGCGACTCTCTCTTTTGAGATCGCCTGCAGCATCTCCCCCAGGCACCGCTCAAGAAGCACCCGCCGATCAGGTCTTAGCCCCCCCTCCCGGTACAGATCTGACCAGATTCCCCCGGAAATGTTGAATGTGTCAAGAATGAGACCCACGTTCTCTCGATATCGCCCCGCGCGGCTCACGACGTCCCACGCGCGCTGCCACGTGGTATTAAAGGCCGAGAAGCAGAGATTCTCGTACGCGATTGTGACAGGCGGATCGTTCTGCGCCGCTAGCTCCGCCAGCCTCTCAATATCGGCCACCACACGCTCCGGGTCTCGTTTCTCCCTCGCTATAGACGCTGGCACCCCGATCATGGGAGCCCCCAGCCTCGCCGCACAGGACAACCACACCTTGAACTCCCTCAGCCTATTTTCCTTCTCTTCCCCTTCCTCCATCCCATCAAAGTCCCGGAACGGCTGCAGCGAGACGACTGCCAGCCCTAGCTTGTCGCATACTAGCCGCACGACGTCGCTTGCTCCGAGGATCGCATCGGGACCCGCGTCAGCGAAGGTTGCAGCGGTGAAGGCGGTTAGGTCATCCCAATAGATCTCAATGCCCTCGAAGCCAGCGCGAGATGCAGCGGTGAGTTTCGTGATGAGGTTGTGCTTTATGGGGTGACCGAGGGACATGGTGGCTATACAGGGTCTGAAGCTTGAAGGTAGGATCCGGTCGGGAAGCTGAACGGAAAGAGGAAGCTCCTCAGGGGAGTATTCTCTGTCAGGGGTAGCGACCCCGAGTTCAAGGCTTATCTGAGACGGCATTTTGTCCTTTGCAATCCTCAGTTCTGGGCCGCCTTGTCCACTTCGGTCCTCGCTTAGGGAGATCCCTTACCTTTATACCTATCACACTCAGTTCCCCTTACACTCTTTCTCATCACGAAAAGAGCGGACAAAATAACTCCCTCTTTTATCTGTTGTCCACTTGTCAGAGCGCCGCCGGCACGGGGGCGACGCATGTTACACGTCGACGCACCCGCCCGAGACCTCCGGGCCGGCTCGCTGGAGCTCGCAGGCCAGGAAGCTCATGACATTCCCATTGGCGATTTTATGTTGGGACTTTGGGGGGAAAAATAAAAATGAAGGGTGGAATGGCTGTTGTGGCCCGTTGTGATGTTGAGGAGAGCCCACATACCTGGCGCCCGAGTTACACGCTGTCGACTTACACGCCCCCGGCGAACCGTACTTCGGCAAATCACAGAAATAATGCGGGACTGCAGGGTACATCCAGTAGGGCGGCGTAATGATCTCTAGGCAGGAATATATGTAGGCGAAGGACCGATTTCTCAGCTCGCTAAAACGCGTGTAAGTGCCAGATTCCATCTCGAACTCCGACCAAGCAGCGGCCCCTGAAATAACCAACGCAGCGGGAAGCCGCCGACGCGAAGACCTCGCCAACCGGCTAGCATAGGCCTATGGCGGAATCCCACGGCGTACTATTGTGGTATCTCGCTTAAGAAGGTGTGATGTGAGCCCATGGATGTGGTCCCACTGCGGTGATAGATCGCGGATGATAGTTCAAGCCCCCGAGAAGAGACACCTGGCAATGGCTTCCACTCTACGCCGGGGTGAAGACAAGAGGAGCATATCGTACGAGACTGCCCTCATATGCCGTGCGTATAAAGCAGTCTTCGGAGGGCATCGCTCCCAGCCATCCAGGTCCTCTTGTGCCATGCACAGGTACACGTTGATCTTCGGAGCTCCCACCGCGACCGGCGGCTCGGGAGCACAGCATCCGTCACGGTCGGCACGGCCAAGAGGACCTCACCTCGCTCACTTACACAGCAGACGCCACTCAACACATGACCGGGATGCCACCGTACGCGAAAATCCCGTCAGTGTGGTTGAACGGGGCGAAGTCCGACACCACGTCAACATTCTATAAGAGACGTCACACATGGCCCGTGGGCTCTATTCCACTTAGTTCTGCCGCCAGGCCGTATCCGCTAATGACTTCCCATCGCACGTCTTCCAACCGTCGCTGTCCAACAAACTGCTAGCGTACATCGCTGAAGCCCCCAACCACATATCATGCAACATAGGAATGGCTTGCCGTACAATACAGAGCTCCTCCAAATACTCCCACACCTAATCAATTGTGGACAAGCATGGGCGCTGTGGGCACCGAGCCACTTACTCCTCTAGGTAATACAGGGACCTGAGGGAGCTCATTCGCCGGCACCGTCCGGTCGTCGGGACTCGGGCCCCGCGACCTCGCAAGCTTGTCCCGCACCCTTTGCGCCCTTATCAGGAAGTTTTGGAGGCGGGCCAAGAGGAACACCTTGATCGAGTCCCTCTTACCCAACTTGTAGATGTCGGTGTCATTTTCTGCACTGCCGTTGTTGGGCGCCTCGTTTCCACTTCCATTCCCTGGTTGAGCCCCCTCGTTGCTGTTCCCGTCCCCTTGTTGTCCGGTCTCGATGCTATCCCCGCTTCCCTGCTGGTTGCCCCTATCCAGGTTCAAGAACGCCTGTTGACTGCCCGCATTGCCATTGTTATCGTCACACCCATTCTCTTGCGGGGTACCCTCACTCCCACTGTTATTCGCACCGGCCTGGATATTGTCGGCCCAGTCCTGAATGTTGCCGTAACTAGTGGCGGGAGGATACCCGGGCAGCGGGGCGTTGACCGTCTGCGGATTGCCCTGGTTGTGGCCCGATGCCCGGTCCGTTTGGTCCTGAGTGGACCTACTCCTTCTCCTGATGGAGATCGTGTAGGGGAAGAACAACATCCTCGGTGTCCCTCTAAGACGCACGGGGCCCGGAACAGGGACCCGGTCATCCAAGGTGAAGAAACTTGCGACACGCCGTGTGTGGTAACGGTAAACGAGAGATACCGACTAATGTTGATGGGCTGTGTATACTCGGCGATGTTGTCGTGGGCGCCGAGGTTGATGGATATTGTTAGGTGATGTTTGTGTTTGTCGAGAGGATGAGAGATCTGGCGGCTTGCTTCCATTCCAAAGACTCCTGTTTATGGCTTGGTTTGCCCTGCCCGCCGCGGAAGAGTCCGGAGCCAGCCCGGGGTAATCGCAACCGCTGGTAAAGCGGTATGTTCGTTCCCAACCCCAACCCAAAAGGGGCGGGCTAGTTGGTCCTTCCTCGCAATGCGTCTTGGGCGACGAAGCCCCGGCCCAAGGAAAGTTCAACCACCGCAGACATTAACAGAGGGCAATTGCCCCGCTCTTCCATCCCGGAAATAAGGTGTACCACTGACACAGCCCACAACAGTGATGAGCTACCAGAGACAAGAACTTCTTTTAAACCACCGTCTAAACAGTATGACACAAAAGAGATTGTATACATAACACCAACCGATATATGTCATCGGATGAACACGCCCCCCTGCCTCCACATACAGATCGTATTCCCTCATCCCCAATGCATTTCCATTCTCCTCCCCCTCTTCATATGCTGCTTAGTATACACGCTTGAACGGCGGCACCGTCTTGCACTCGTTCTCGTCCAGCGTATCGTGGATCACCCTGCGGTACGCCAGCTCCACGGGGCCCTGCGGCTGCTTCTGGAAGCTCAGCGTGTGCTTCATCCAGTTCTCATCATCTCGCTCGGGGTAGTCCTCGCGGGCGTGCGCACCACGGGACTCCTTTCTCGCCAGGGCGGACTCGACGGTTTGGGTACTGAGAGAGAGGGTTAGCACACATGGGACTACAATCTCGTGGCGAATAACCAGATCCGTGGGATAAACTTACGCGCAGGTCAGGAGATTCCGGAGCTCCAGCGTCTCCGTGAGATCGGTGTTCCAGATCATGCCGCGGTCCTTGACGCCGACCTTGTGGAACATCTGGTCGATCTCCTTCAGCCTCTGGGCACCCACCGCCAGACTCTCTTCCGTCCTGAAGACGTTGACGTCGCGCTGCATGGCCTTCTGCATCGTCATGCGGATCTCCGCGGTCGAGTGCTCGCCCGACGCCGTCCTGAGCTTGTCGAGGTCCTCGATCGACTTCGCACCGGTGTCCTCTGCGATGGGCTTCAACTTGTCGCCGGGCTTAGCGGTATCACGGATCCTGTGCGCAACAGAGCGGCCGAACACGACGAGATCCAGCAGCGAGTTGGCTCCGAGACGGTTGGCGCCGTGGACAGACACACATGCCGCCTCACCGCAGGCGTACAAACCAGGGACGATCTTGTCCTCGCCGTTCGCGTCAACCGTGAGGACCTCGCCGGTGTACTTGGTCGGGATACCACCCATGTTGTAGTGAACGGTGGGCAGGACGGGGATGGGCTCCTTGCGGACGTCGACGCCCTTGAAGTGTCTGGCGGTCTCCGAGATACCGGGGAGACGCTCAGCGAGGACCTCAGCGGGCAGGTGGCTTAGCTGAAGGTAGATATGGTCCTTCTCAGGACCGACACCACGGCCCTCACGGATCTCCATGGTCATGGACCGCGAGACGACGTCACGGCTGGCAAGATCCTTGGCGGTGGGGGCGTACCGCTCCATGAACCGCTCACCCTCTGAGTTCAGCAGGTAACCACCCTCACCTCGGGAACCCTCAGTGATGAGGAGACCAGGTCCGTAGATACCCGTGGGGTGGAACTGGACGAACTCCATGTCCTGGTTTGGGAGGCCGGCGCGGGCAACCATGGCCATACCGTCACCGGTACACGAGTGGGCGGAGGTGCAGCTGAAGTACGCACGGCCGTAGCCACCGGTAGCCAGGACGGTGTGGTTCGACCGGAACCTGTGGAGAGTACCGTCCTCTAGGCAGTAGGCGAGTACACCCCGGCACTCGCCGTCCTCCATGAGGAGGTCGAGGGCGAAGTACTCGATGAAGTACTTCATGTTGTCGAACTGGGTGCTCTTACCGAAGAGGGTGTCGAGGAGGGCCTTGCCGGTTCGGTCGGCGGCGGCGCAGGTCCGGTACGCTTGGCCACCCTTGCCGTACTTCTGGGACTGACCACCAAAGGCACGCTGGTAGCTGTAGCGAAGCACGGTTAATACAACGCATTCGCGAAGGACAATTAACTCCAAAAAAGGGGGTCAGGGGCCCACGTACATCCTCCCATCTTCCGTCCGGGAGAAGGGGCAGCCGTAGTGCTCAAGCTCGATAATGGCTGCGGGCGCCTCCCTGGTCATGTAGTGGATGGCATCCTGGTCGCCCAGCCAGTCGGAGCCCTTGACGGTGTCGTACATGTGCCATCTCCAGTCATCCTCGTGGCTGTTTCCGAGAGCGGCGTTGATGCCTCCCTGGGCTGCCGCCGTGTGGCTTCGCGTGGGGAAGAGCTTGGTTATGCAGGCCGTATTGAAGCCCTCCTCCGCAAGACCGACGGCGGCACGAAGGCCAGCGCCACCACCGCCGACGACGAGCGCGTCGTATTCGTGGTCCTAGATATCAGGGCAGGGGTCAATTGATGCTCTCCCCGCCCGTATGTCCGAGGGAATTGGTGTGGAGGGTTCGCACGTACAATGACGCTATACTTCTTGCTCAGGTGAGGAGAAGCCTCCTTCGCCCGCATCGCATTCGTCCCGAGAACCATGCCTACGACACGCAGAATCCAATTAGCAACGCCCGCGCGACGGGTGACCACATGGAACTTTGAAAAAGGGGGGGGGGGGGGAAGCATCTGTCCTACGTACCGACCGAGCGGGTTGAGGAGAAGGGCCTCGCGCCGACGGATGCGGCGTGGTTCCTCGCCAGCCTCCGCAGGGGAAGCGACGACTTCGCAAAGCGCGCCAGGCTAGCCATCTTGACGCGTGCTCAATGGCCTATATTACTTGTGAAAAGAGGGAAGGTGGACGGGTGCGAGGCGTCGTTTCCGGGGAAGCTCGGTAACTGGGTGGGCCTCGTTCTGGCAAGCGTTCGGGGAATGAGAGGAGAGTGGTCGAATTAAAGGCTGTATCTGCGACCCCTTGAGGAGACTCCTGGACCTGCAAAAGATCTCAACAACCTAAAACGGGCGGTTGTGTTGTGTGATGGGGAGCTGCAAAGGGTCGGGGAAAATGTACTCGGGAAAGATCGTTTCGGCGGGACGCCTAAAGGTGACATCTGAAAGTGAGCGAAACCCGAGAAGAGCAGGTGAAATAATCGCTTTAGAGGCGCCGTGATTGGCTGGCCGCGCTTGGGGTTTGCCGAGGATCTTTTTTGGAGACAGGAAAGGCTCGGAGCAGACCCGTGCCCGGGAGAGGCGGACGGGGCCTTAGTCAGCACATCCGAACCACTGCGCCTTCAGCGCACCTAAGACAACTGAACTTTCACGCCACTGGGCCTCGGAAGAGAGAATGTTGGCGGGCTAGCAATATGTTCGCTTCTCATGTCGAAGATCTATGTCTACAGAGGGACTCACTTTCTCCCCGATATAATATATCTATCTTCCCTGTCTCGGGTATCATCGCGCTCTGCTCTAACTTCCGAGCCCCGCCGTCAACGTTCATGAGCTTCCGACAGACACCCCCAGTATTAGATATTCTTCTCTATGAATCCCCCTACCTTCTCTAGCACACACTCCATCCAAACATGCAAAGAAGTAAAACGCGCTTTCTGTAAGCCATCGACATTACGCCGACTCTGACCGCCATGCCCCTTACTCCGCCAATACCTCCCGGAGCATGACGATGAAGTTCTCCTGCATCTTGTGTATCTCAGAAATGACCGGCTTCTCCGGCTCTCCGGCTCTCCGCCTCAGTCTATCCCGCTTCTTGGCCCTCCGCCTCCTCTCGGCCTCTATCGGATCCTCCTCGTCCGTCTCCTCAGATTCCGATTCAGACTCGCCTTCCGAGTCCTCATATCCTAGTTCGTCGAGGTCTCCCTGGTCGAGCCCAAAGTCGTTAGAGGAGAAGCTGGACAGGATGGCGTCGAATCCTGTGTTTGATTCTGCCGCCATCTTCTGTCGCGTCTTGTTGTGATGCCACTTCTTCCGCGCCTCCTGCCACGCGATAAGCTCGTTCACTTCCTTAATCGCTTTCTCCTTGTCCACGATCCCGGTGCTAACGGCACCCTCGAACAATGCATTGATATTCAATGTGCCGTTCTTGGGGCCCTTACGAAGGAACTCAAGGATATCCTCAGTCCACCCCATCAGCTGCGTGAAGAGGCCGTTGTCGTGGGTGTGCACCTCGTGAATGAACTTGTAGAGGTTGTGCTCGTGTCGCGCGCAAAGGTCGATGAAGGCTTGGACGGTTTGGTTCGGGTCGGCAGAGGCATCCTGCTGGTGGAATTTCTCCACGACCTGAATCATGTCGTCGACGAAGACGGCAAAGTCTGAAACGCTGTTGTAGACGTTGGCGGACTTGTATACTCGCACGAGGGGCTCGTAAAAGATGGTGAACAGGTCGCGGAAGAGCTGCAGGGTGACTGTCTCCTCGATAAGGTTCAGCATCATGGTCTTGTCCCGCTGTCTCGTACAGAGCTTTAGTAGTTGTTTGAGGTAAGAGAATAACTGCGCTCCCTGCTTCAGCTTCTCATCCGTATTCTCCACCGCGCTGTTAAACGCGACGTAGGCGTTGAAGATGGTCTCCATCTGCTGGGGGAGTATCTCCGGTTCTATCGCCTCTGTCTGAATGATGGCGACGATGATGTCGACATCCATACTCTTAGCTTCCTGTCTGACCTCCGCCTTGAGGCTGTCAGGCGCCTCGACGAACTTCATAATCTTGTCTACAAAGACCTTGTCGTCTATCCTGGCGGCTAGGGAATCGATCGCCCTCTGGACGCTTCGGATCCCATCGTTCAGAGTTAGTGAGAAGATGCGCTGCAACAGCGACCGAGCACCGAAGGGTTGCGCGAGGAAGACGTCTAGAACTGCCGACATCACGGCGGCCGGGTTTGTCAAGCGAATGACGTTCTTTAGGACGGTGTAGGGAACCAGGGAGTGGATACGCCTGAGCTGGGCGAAGAGTTCGGGTGAGTTGTCTTCAGCGAGGAACAGGTGGTATATAGTGGCCGCGACCTCGATTCGCAGCCACTCGGCAAATTTCCGATATTGGATGCTGAGCTCGGGGATCGTCTTCTTCAGCCGGATTTCTTCGAAGAGCTTCGTGAGACCATTGCGCTCAACGATATCCTGGCGGAACCTGGAGCCCGGAATTAGCTTTCGTCTGAATAATAGAGAATGCTTCATTCTCGTCCTAAAATTCCACCCGGGGACTCACTGCTCCATGTAGACGTCCAACTCCGCTGCTCGCTTTCGAGCAATCTCATAGAACTGCTTCTGCTCCTCCACACGGCTTTCGTCAATAGCTTTCCTCCGCGCGATGTCGGTCACGTCCTCATCCGACAGACTGATGTTATCCCTCGTCAGAAAGTCTTGCATTGCCTTTGTCTGCGCAATCTGAGGGCTTTGTAACAGCGACCGTAGGTATGCCCTGAGTGATATCCTCTGGGTTTCCCGCGTCAAGGGCACGGGCGCCTGGCACAAGAGTCAGTCAACTCATTCAGTTACATGTCGAATAAAATTCGGCTTACATCTCGCTTTCCACCCCCTGAGAGAGGTGTCTTTGGACGTCCGTCAGACGAGGCGCGGGGCGATGCGGTTCCAGAAGTAATCGAACTTCCCCGCCGGTGGCCTGTTATAAGACTAGTTAGCTGGGTTGCATTGAGTTTTGAGAGGCGTCCTGCACATACCTCGGACAGCTAGACTGGCTGGCGGTGGCTCTAGAGAATCGCCCATCTGTGGCATGGCCGGGCCGGTGGGTTGAGTCGATGAGGAGGAGATGGACGACGACTCCGATTCCGCACCACTGAATTGGGGCATTGCAAAGCTCGGTGCCGTATCATCGACCTTGTTCTTCTTTGGGAGAATCGGTAGGACCTTTCCAGGGAGTTCCATGCGCAATTGGTGGTGTAATCTATGGAAATCACCGTAACGCTTCGCCACGAAGTGCTCCTCTTGTCCTACCCTTTTGACCCTGAGAATGAACTCCTGCGGGGGGATTAGCGTTGGCCCAACGTTATCCGCTGTCTCTACCCTGGAAAAGGGGAATGAGATTGTCGGGGACTCACAGCATGCTTATGATACCGTATATTCCTCTTCAGTGAGACCATGCGGACTGCAGCGACATTGACGTCCCATCCATTAAAGTAGTTCCCCTCGGGCAGGTTGTGCATCACTCCGGTGTCGATAGCGTTGCTATCCACGAGCTCAATCTCGGAGAACCGGATGCGCTCCTCGAATCCGGACGAGGTTCCGATGCCGGACACCATCATCAGCTCAACCAGCTTCTGGGCCTTTATCGCGAGCTTCCTCCGCTTCGTCTCCTCGAGGCGATCTTCGGACGAGGAAATGCTCTTTTTCGCAAAAGATTCTAGAAACTGCGCGCATGGAAGGTCAATGTCAGCGATCATGACGCGTTCCTGTAACTACTCTGGGCTCGTCCGTGCAAATGACGTACCACCTGGAGCTTGTCCTGCCAGAACTCCTTCTCCTTTGCTTTGTCGAGAAACGGGAAGTCGCGCACATGGTGGACGAATATGTACCTGAGAACCGGGAGGTCGGAGTCGAGGGGGGATATCTCCCCCAAATCGGACTTGAACGGGGCGCCGAATCTGCGCAGGGCAGTCGGTGAGTTCAACTCGGCGATTTCGCCCCTGACCTGTTCCGCGAGGAGCTCTCTTTTGAGATCTGAGGGGCAAAACTGGTCAGAACAGGGTATATAGAATGACAACGGCATTTGCTTCGGTAGAACAAGACAAGAGTAGAGGGCGAGGTGGTAAGAGTCTCACAATGTTCCTGTTTACCGGTCAGGACGCGGCCGATGTCGTCACTAGTCTCGGTGTACTTTGCATCCGATTCTGGGGGTGTGACGACGTCGGCAGGCGTCTGAGTGTTTCCATTTTGAATCCGGCTGTCGTCCTCGCTATCGGCGCGTCTGGCGCCCGGTCCTCGGCGTGCGACGTCTTCCGCAGCCGCAAGAGGCGACTCATTGGGGTCGTGCGGAGGTGCCATAACAGGCACAGATGGCGGCGTAAAACCTCGTTCTCTCCGGTCGCCTCGCCTCGATCGATGTTTCTAACGAGCTGGCTGTCTTAGGAGGATCTCGCGGGAGCCACCGGTACGGCAAGGGAGAAGGATAATACTCGATATTCCTAGTACTCTGCTTGGATCTCGAACTTGGGTAGAAACGAACGGCGGAGAATAAACTCGTGTGGGTTGCAAGGACGACGACTCCAAGACCAAAAAAATGCGATGTGTCAAATATGAATCTACTCCTTCTTGACGATATCGGCAACGGAAATGGTAGGTCACGATTTTATGGGCCCCAAGGCTCGAAGTGCTCCTGCTGGCATGGGGCCTCAATGTCATCGCAGTCGCCTGGAAGGGTTGGGGGGAAACTGTGCTGGGCTGATGTGGGGAAATGACGACACGGGGCAGAGGGTCTGCGCAGGGGGTGATGACGACGACACGCGGGGCCTGTAGTGGATCGTCACTTCCTGGGCATCCGCCAAGCGACACCGCGGCGGCAGCGTTTGCGCCTACTTCAGGGCGCTCAGCGCTGTGAAAGGTGTGGATGGGTGGGGCTGCCAAGCCGAGCGGTATTGTTGGCCGCGTAGTCGCTGCCCAAATTCACTTCAGCCACTGAGGCCAAGCCTTGCTCACCCAACAAAGCCACCCAAAAGTCGTGTTCGTCCTCCACCAGAGTCAACAGTTTCCGCTGCACTGACCGAATTATTCCATCGCACCGGATACCGCAAACAGATCAAGACAAAGTTACTGTAATGATTTTTTCCGCCCGAAGCTTCCAGCACGATTGAGCTGATGCTATCGCTTCGTAATGGCGTCCTGGAACTCGCGCATTTTAATACAGATAGTGCAGCTTGGCCCTCGGCAGCCGAGAGTGGGGCGGAAATTGATGAAGCACAGCCGATGAGCCTATTATCAGCCTTGTGTAAAACCTTCCATTCTCGGCAGGCGAAGGTATCAGAGACCGAATGCCGAGACCTTGTAAGGCCAGCTGAGGTCGAGGTATTTACAACCTGGCCATTGGACGTCGAGTCCCTCGTACTCAGGGACCACTTCTCCCGGCTTTCAGTCCACGATACCTGCTATTGCAGCACGACAAGCAGCTCTGCTATGGTTCCTGTGTCACAACGCCGAAACCCCCACCGGAACAGCCTCTGCATGAGCGCAACCACTAGACAAGCTCGGCTCTTTGCTTATGGATGGTATTAGTACATGCTCTAACAAAGACTTGGTATCATCGAACTCGCGAACATATGCCAAAGAAAGAGGTGACCCGCATTTCCCCGCTCGGCGTCCCCGTCAGAGCTCGTCAAACAACCTCAGTCGCTCGTCTGCATTCCCCTCCTTTGGCTCGGGCTTCCCGATGTCAGGAAACGGCTCGTCACTTGCCTCCACGTCTACTACAGGCATCCCAGATGACGAAGCATTCAAGCTACCGTTCATACCACCAATCGCCTCTCCTCCGCTAATGTTGTCCGCCGGTAACCCATCGAGAGGCAGGCTTCCCGAACCCCGGTACTGAGCGCCGTAGTATAATAGCACCAGTACAAAGATGACAGTGGACGTGATGCCCCAGATGACCATCAGCCGCCGCCTCGTCCTCTCCTGCCACTCCTTGTCCGCCCGTTCCCACCCCTCCACCATGTCCCTAACCACGTCGACCCGCCGCCCGAGCGACGATATCTTGTCTCGGCTGACGTCGACGCGCGTCCGCAGGAACCGTATCCGCTCCTCGTGCTCCTGGAAGTTGTTGAAGTCATGAATCTGCTTGTCTACCTCGTCCTTGACTTCCGCTGCCTCTTTGCCGAATGACTCTGATGTTTCTCGTGACTGGAGGGCGATTTCCTTGAGTCCTAGGATCGTACTCTGTAGAGTCCCCATCTTCTCTAGCACCGAGGAGTACGTATCGTCGAGCAGGCGCGTTGTCTCTGAGGAGAGGTCGCTTAGATGGACCATGGTTTGCTTTAGGCCTCTAGATCGGCGCCAACGTGTCAGTGTACGAGCAAGACACATCGGCCCCGTAGCGCTCTGAGGGTACAGCCATACGTTACCGTCTTCGCGACATTCTTCCGCTCGACATCTCCTGCGGCGTCATCACTCTCCTTTCTCGACGTCCCCGAGAAAACTCCAACCAAAGCTCCATCCATCCCGGGCCCAGCCTTCACACTCGCCCTCCGACTCACCCCCGGACTCGATCTTGCCGACAGGATATCCGAAGGCGCCGATATGTCCGTCGACGTCCTGTTTCGTTGCGTGAAGAGCTGCTGCGCCAGCTGACCACCAGCAGCCTTGTGGTCCCCGCCGTGGTGAAGCCTGAGGGGTTGAGGAGGGATCTCGGACACGGAGCGCGTGAATAGCGGGGGTCGTGCTCGGCCGGAGACGGAAGGAGACGCCCGGGGTGAGAGCGTCTCGGGCGTGTTGCTTGACATGGCCAGGTTAATAAGAGTGCCCTCGTGATCAGCAGCTGGCAAACCTTAATCCTCTCCGCTGTCGGGCAGACGGGATGCGGCCTTCACATGTTTGCGTCAGGGCAGTTGGTTGCTTGTGTCTCCTTCAGCTCAGCCGCCCGCCTGCGCACTGGCCTGTAGCGGTGGGGCCCACTAATTGGCAGCCTCCGCAACCACTGGATTTAGTGCCTGCCGCTGAACGAGATAGGGCGAACATGCTTGGCGGCCGCCACAATTACGCGGCTGCATGGATTTCGTCCCTGTTGGTCAGCGCCATCCCCAGCGTCCTGATATTGGGCAACCGGCGGGGTGCCATGTAGCGAGGACCGATCTTCGCACCCCCATGAATAAGTTAAACTAAACAAGGATATAACCGTTCTCCATCCAATATTGCTTTTGCCATGCTTACTCTGTTGAGAGCAATTAAACTTTTTTCTACGTATTGGCTAAACGACCGTCGAGCATTAACCGCTGTGAGGAGCCCCATGGCTTAGCGTACATTACCACCATCTCCTGTTTGTCGCTGCCCTGACCTACCAGCTTGTCGAAGTGATGACCTGGCTTCTCCTGTTGGCCAGACGGTCGGTGCTGACAGTGCCTCGGCCTTGCCTCGAGCTAGACTCGGCCAGGCCGTACCTTTTCTTGCGTCGGACCTGTGGACATATACCCGTGGTCCGTAACCTGCGGCTAACGACACCCACGCTTTCCCATTCGTTTGTCCACATCTGTCCACGTAGTAGTCCTTGAATTCGAGATCTGCATGCCGAAAGGACCTGCCCTCAACACGCTGGGTATCAAGCCTCCCCTGCATCTGTAGCCTACAAGTTTTGCAGCGGCTTTCTCGAACTAAGCCGCACGCTCCCCCCCAAAATCCCGCTCATGAGTTCAGCAACTTATTCCTCTTCTCCCTCCTCTTCAACCTCTCAACCCTCTTCTTGTGCATCTTCGCCTCTAGCATCTCATACCTCTCCTTCTCTGCCTTCTTCTCCCTCTTGTCCTTGATCGCTTGTGTCCGCCTCTGCAGCCACTTCGTTAGCACATCCCATACTCTTTCCCATCCACGACCTAGGTTGAGTACAACGGAGGTAAAAAGGGACTCCATTTACCTTCCGCTCAGCGTCTTTCTCCTCCTTCATCTCCCTCTCCTTGGCCTTGATTGCCTCCATCTCGACCCTCTTCTTCGCCCGCAGCTCGTAGGACGTCAGCCCGGAGGTAGGCCTGAAGGCCTGCTTCTGCGCATGCCATTGCTTGCCTAGTCACCGAAGTCCACCTGTCAGCTTTCTAACCTTGTGTATCGTGGGTAGAGGAAGATGCGCACCGTTCTTTCGCATGCCGAGTGGCTTCGGGGGAGCGGACGTCGCCGGTTTCGCGGTGGTAGACATTGTGGCGGGCGTTGGTCGTAGTGATTTAAGAGCTATGATTTCCGAGTGAATATTCTTCGGTCCTCCTTTTAAGCTGACGGATATGTCCGTTTGATCGCAGGGAAGGGAAACGGCCGTGCCGGTTTATCGTCGGTTGGGTGTTGAGGTGGGAGGCTGGTTATTTTGCCGGCGCCGTTCGAAAATTTCTGGCGGTGGAAGGCGGCGGGACTCGACAACCCCACATGCTAACCCCACGCATGAGCCCAGCCAGAAACGTCGTCCCAAACGACTGCGAGGCATTCTCAACATCTAGGCTTCACCGTTCAAACTTGGGCCAAGATTAGGCGTGAAACAACTGCTCAACCACCTGTGATCGTATTGATATGATACAATTGCGCTTCTGTTCATTACGATTGTCTACGTTAAGATAATATTTGTTCCTCCATTTCCCTGTCCTGACCTTCCCTGACAAAGGGCAGCCCTGACACACATCCTCCTGTCCTTCCATCCATAACCCAGTTTAAGATATGTTCATGAACGAAGTTTGAAACCCTCTGAAGGGCCCTACGTTGAGATGGAACTGCCTCGCCCGTCACGTAGGTGCCATCATTGTCGCCCCACTCTCTCCACCGAAATACCTAAATCGTCTTCCCGTTTAGGTGAGGAGACTCTGCAGTCCAAAGACTTGATAATACATCGTGCCATCGTAAACGCCAAAAATCAAAGTGCCCGTGTCGCTGAAGAGAAGCATGGGATGGTGGACCGCTAAGCGGCTCCAGATAGTATGAGATGAAAACGAAAGTTGTGACCAGAGGCGACGCCGGGGGCAGATGACCGTAGGGTTGCGCCTCCCCGCGCTGGGTTGGTGAAAGGTTAGCAAACACAGGGCTGCTCTAGCCCGAGCCGGCCTCCTTTCCTTTCCAGAACTGAACCAGTCGGCTCAGCCGCTTCGTCTTCTTCGTCTTCTCCTTCTTGTCGGATTCGTCGTCCAGGTGTACCTCAGTTGACAGCTTGCTCCTCTCTCCATGCGAGCTGCTAATCAGGCGACTGAGACTAGCAAGGCTTGAGCGGCGTCGCCCGAAGGCTGTGGATACAGACGCTGGCCGCTCCGGGCGACGTTTAGGGAGTGTCTGCTGTTGCTGGGCGTGCCCCGTCGCAGCGCTCTCCCGCGTCATTGTTGAATTGGTCGACGTCAAAGACGGTACGTCGTCAGCAGAAATGCGCACTTCTGGTCCCGGCTGACC
The DNA here is from genome assembly GCA_030271035.1 of Microascus cirrosus. Classification (NCBI taxonomy): domain Eukaryota; kingdom Fungi; phylum Ascomycota; class Sordariomycetes; order Microascales; family Microascaceae; genus Microascus; species Microascus cirrosus. The sequence goes on along the minus strand of JAMBUN010000333.1, from coordinate 127,292 downwards.
GAGTAGCAGTGATTGAAAGCTCGTTTCCTCATGGACAGAAGATGGAGCAGTCGAGATTCGTTGGGCGTCAACCGACATGGGGGACCGCGGTGAGGGGAAGGACGATCCATGACTCATAGAGTAAGGGCTCACCGGCGCGTGAGCGACCGCCGGTAGCTGCAATGGGCTTACATCCACCGGTGCAAGATCCCTTGCTGCGAGCGTCCTCCGTGGTGAAGGCGTGGCAGAGTTCGCAGGAGAGCTATTACTCTGGAAAATGTTCGACGTGCGGAACTGGACGGTGTCATTGTTCTCGTCGGCGGCATCTTCATGAGCCGAAGGCACCCGCTCCACCGGAGCCGACTGAGGTTCCTCAATATCACTCCACCCCGAGCTTCGGCGTCGAATGATGTTTCCCGACGGTGAGCCGGTGTTGATTGGGTGGAGGTGCTGGGTTGGCACCATGGGAGTCGGTGTCGTCTCATTGCCTGGTTCCGAGGGGGCTGACGCTTCCTTGTCACCCTCCCTTTCACCTTCGGACTCACTCGCGCTGCTGCTTGTTTCCTCCTCTTCCTCTTCGTCCTCCTCGAAGACATCTGCCATAGTCGAGTTGCTTCCGAAACGGTGCATGCCGAATCTGGAGTCCTCGAAAGGCACCATCTCCGGTGCGCTTTCGGTTCTACGGTGGTAATGCATACCGGGTCCACTGAACCCTCTCAGCTTCTGAGCGCTATGTAACCGCCGCTTCGTATTCCCCGCCGCCTTTTGAGCGGCCTCCCATTCCGGGTTATGTGGTAGCGGGGTATTGAACGGCCCCAGCGCTGCGTCCAGATCTATCATCTGATACGAAGAGTCCTCCTCGGCGGAGGGATGCCGAACGTACATTTCATTCCCTGAGTTCTCGAAATTGATCGTGATCTCGGGGGTGGTCGGGGTGGCGGTCTCGGACTGTTGGATCTCTTCACCCTGATGTACCGTGCACTCGTCACCGTCTTCAAGATTGGCAGTGGATGGCCGACTGTTTTTGCCGCTCTTCGCCCGAGGCTTCGACTTGCGTGTTAGAATTGAACCAGCCCAAGTCTTCACCTTCTTCGATGGTTTCTTTCCCTTCCGCTTCCGGGCCGGAGAGCCCTTCGACGATTTTGGTGCGCAAGGGGCAGAAACGTCTTTGTGTGATCCCTCGTTGGTGACATCCCCGTTCGACGGTGACCCGCTAGAACCGGAACTATCGGGTCGCGATCGACTCTGTTGACTTGAGGTGAAGGGGTCCAGCCCGAAGAAAGACCATCGCTTCGGCTTCGTCGGGCTCGGCTCGGGTGACTTGACTGCAGCATCGTTGGGTTGGACAAGGGCGGGAACCGAGCTCCGCCGGCGAGGCGAGGTCTGGCTGGGATGGGTGGACAAGGTCGAGGGGGTCCGTTCGAGCACGGCACCCGCAGTACTTGGGCGTGATTCGTTCTTCTCGCGAGTAAGGGCAGGCGGAGCTTCGTCTAGCGACGCTTTCTCGACAGCAGGAGCAGGGGCTGACATGAGGCTAGATATGCTACCGGAAACAGAGTGACCCGGTTTGGCAGCGGTGACCGTACTTGACGTGTCATTAGAGATCATGGACAGCGGACGAGGAATAAACTCGACAGTCTCGGAGAACCCCACTCTGGCACGGCCCGCGCACTGATCTGCCTCAGAAGCCGGTTCCACAGGTGCGGAATTGGGATGTGAGTCTGATTTCACCGGATCATGAACGGTTTGCTCAGGTTCGGCGGGCTTGGGCATCATTGGGAGGCTAGGAAGTGGCGGCACATCGTTCGCGTTGGAAACCGCCGGACTCGTCGGCGCGCTGCCTCCTCTTCGACTAGAATCTGCGGCCGGTGGTTGCAGGACAATTGACAGGTCATGGCTCGATAAAGCTGCGGACCGCCGGTGGGCATGGCGTCCTCGTCTGGCTGGAGGTGGCTGAGGTCCTGCAGATGCTTCGGACTCGGGGTTCGTGGGACTGATGCTCATGATACTATCCCCATCACGAATGCTGCCCCCAACATACTCGCTCCCTCCACGCCTATGCCTATGACCGCCTGGTCTTGTTGCTGATGTTGGCGGAGAGAGTGACGGGCTGAGGAAACCGTTATCTGGCTGTGAAGAGGAAGCACCTGGGTTAAACGAAAACGCGGGGAGAGATGGCCTGGATGAGCGAACGGCCTCGACACCAGCCATGATGCCAGGGACCTTGTTCGTTTCTATCGCAGACTGTGGGCGTCGACCGGTCGCTCGGGAAAACGAGGATGGCGCGGACGCGGGGTCGCGAGCCGGAAAGACGAAGTGCGGGTTCGGAGGGGGAAGCTCTCGACGTGACGGACTGGACCCCAGGTCAGGATGAGGTGGTGTTGCAGGGTCGTCGAGGCCCGGAACAGCAAGAAGCCGGGGGCTCGCATTGGCGGGGCTGGCGGCCGGGTCGACAAGCCTCGCGGGCTCGCAGGTAGTTGCCATTGTCCACGAGCCGCTCCGCGGCAACACGATGTGTGCAACTAATTGGCTACGGGGACATAGAGGGAAGTCTTCGTGAACAGTCGCACCGCTCTCGATCTCGCAAAAGCAAGCCTGTCACGCAAGATCAGCGGGCTGTTCTTCCGAGGGCGCGTGAGTCGGTCTGGCGAACTAACGGCATTCGGTCGGGAAACGACTATTCGCTCTGGGCCTCAATCCACATCGAAAGGGAAATCCCCGTGGATAGAGGCGATTGTCGTGCCAAATCTCTCAGTCCCGAATCGCGGTCAAGAGCCACCCAGATCGAACAGAGGGGTGGGACTGAGTGAGAGGATTGGCCGTAGAGGGAGGTATAGGCGTTGTTCAAAGTAAAGGAGTGGACGGTGAAGAAACCAGCGCAAATCTCTGAGGACCTGCCACTGGAAGCTCACCAAAAAGAAACAAAGACACCGCGAAGAGAGAGCGGATGTGAAGAGAAAGGTAAGAATGGAGATGGACTGGCGATGGAGGGACAAGGAGAAAGAGAGGAGTCGAGGGTATTGGGATTTTTGGGGGGATTGGCGTGGCGCGGGATTGGGCGACTGGCCCGACAGAGGGCGGCCAGGTGCCAAGCTGGACGCTTTGGGCCCTTGTCCGGTCCCCTGGCATGTGTCTTTGCATGAGGAGAAAACGCCGAAAGGGGGGGGTACATGTACTTGCGGCTGTACTCCGTATGGGCACAGTAGCTAGTGGATTACCATTAATCTCTCGACTGCAGCTGAGGAGGAGCACCTCTTCATCCTGCGCATATTTGAAGTACGCAAATGATACTTCCCGGCTCGTCCATTCAAGATTCGCAGGCGTCCCTCGCATGGAGGCGCCGCTGAGGGGACTTCTCCAGTCTCTAGCGCCAACATGTCTGACGACCTGCAGTGGCGGGTTTATAATAATACCGTAGGTGTCTTACAGCTCGACGAAACACACATCATTACCTCCGAAAGAGAATACCTGCCGATGGCCGGCTCCATGCCGGGCTTTTCTGGTCTCTCCTCCGCCCGCCGTTTCGCGGGTCTAAAGTGAGTGCGGGTGCATTTGCATACATATGCAGGCCGCGGTAATAGGTGCGCGGGAGAATATGGGACGGGAAAGTAAACTAATGTATGCACTCGACGGCTGCAGGGAAAGAATGGTATTTCGACCGGATTAATTAAGGGGTGCCACAGGCACGCGTTTGCGCAGCCGGAGATCTCATCCAGTGCTCTGAGGGCAGCTCATCATCTCTTCGGACACGAAATTTACTTCTTAAGGCTCATGACGGATCGGAGAACCCACAAGCCCGCCGTTCCTGGCAGTATGGAGGCCGTGGTTCGGGTCAAGCGCCCGATGCCATTGCTACGCAAAAACATATGCTAGGAGCATTCGGTACTCATCCGAGTCCTCATAATTACAATGTTGCGATTCTCCCCACGATCGCGGAGTTTTCTTGACGAAATTAGGCACTAATGCCACCTTGATGCTAATTTAGAACTTCGTCATTGCCAATTTCCGTTCCCGCCGCCCAGAGCCATGTTCAGGTCTATGTGTCAAATATCAGCCCGACCCCGTCGTGGTAATTACAAAGTCACTGGCAGGCAGAAAGATTACTCTTCGGGGGTCTTCGGGGCCGCTGTGGCAGCAATATGCCGGGGGATTACATGGACGTGGAGCCGTGGAGCATGTCTCACCTCCAGCCCAATTGTGCCTGGGCGGAGAGATGACGATGGCGTCGACCCAGCCCTATCACGATGCTCTCTGTGTTAATGAGGAATGTCGCGCCAGGCAACGTAAATGATCACACTTGAACCGTGGTAGGGCTCTGGAAGATGAGGCGGTCAGCTTGCTAGATCCACGACACCGAGCCGAGCATAGGCCTCGTATTGCTTTTTGTTTCGTTCGCAAAAGCAACTAGTGTCTGACTGGCTGGAGATGTCACCGTCTATTGGCCGATCTGTTGTCAGCTGCGCCCCTGCTCGTGAGATGCATCCTCAAGACACGCCGATTCCCAATCTCAAGACACGGAGCAGATGGGGCGAAAATCGGGGACAGCGGAGAGTCTTGGTCCGGGCCCCAGGGGGTCAGACGTGTCGAACGGAGCGATCCCCACTACTGCCACAAATATTGTCGTCCCAATTCAAACGAAGGAGTGCACACCACGGCCCTTTTTGGGGAAACACGGAACGGGCAGGTCGTTTTATCTCGCCGATCCCCAAACCGGGAATATTGCGCGCCCAGTACGCGCACCCACAGGCCGGCACTGTCCTCGGGTACCCTCGTCGGGGGCTGCAGCGGGTAGGCCCCTACCCCTGTGCCCCTGACAGCCTTGACCAGGGTCGGGGTTCCAGGGCGTTTGGTCAGCGACCGGGTGGGGGACATGGGGGGCCAGTCGATGGAAGTGCCCACTTGACTGACCAAGCCACGAGGGGAAATTACGAGCATCAGGTCCCGGCGGGCTCGGTTCTGGAATGAGCGTGGAAAGCGAGAGGCCCAATGCGGGGATCCGTGCTCTTTCCTGTTCCCGCCCAGCCCAGCGGCTTGATCGGCGGGCTCAAAGTCCAACACAGTCGCGATCCTGAGAGAGCGAAGGCAGAAACGACATCAGGACAGACTCGACTTCTGCGCACAATCGTCACCACGATTCTGTCATCGAGAGGCATTTTATCGGAGCATTGTTCGTCTTTCGACGGGAGTTGCTGCTGCGCCTGGAGTGAATGAGGTGCTGAGTTACATTCAAACCCCCCACCGCAGTGTCATCCCCGCGGGCAAAGTCCCCCGCCAAGTCCAGTGACCCCGTATTTCTGCTTGCATCTCAGAGTACCTTGGCATGACAGGTGGGTGTTTATCTCCATAATGGCATCTCGGGCCTTGACAAACGCAGCATAGCCTCATCCCCACCCGGCACGAACGTCATTGCCCATCGCATGCGGGCATTCCTGATTGTTTCAGGACGACCGACTCTGCCGTTGAGTCCCCTGTCCACCAGGCGACGGAGGCACGATAGCCTCAGTCTCCGGTGTCCGATGTACTTGATCTCGCAATCCCAAGCAACCTGTTATCTTGAATAGAAACTTTCGCCACCCAGCAACGCTAACGTCTGCAAGGATTCAGGAGATGCACAGAGGTGTGGCAACGGGCAGCGAATCGTGTGGGCGCACCGCGAGATCGCAAACCTCCTTGTGCTCTCAAAAGGTCGGTCGTGACGCCCCTGCGTGCGCGCCGTCCCCGAGGGACCCAATCACGTCGCCCCCACGCCCTCCAATTCCGATGGTGCATGGATGGGCCGCATACAAATACAGACAGCCCATCTGATATTCCCCTCCTTTCCGGCCTTCGATTGCTGCTGCATCAGCTGCTGCAGTTCGTGGCGCGACTTCCACTCCAGCCAACATCGGATGGTGTGGTTCGTCCGGTCTCATACTCCGGATAAAATCATGGGAAGCACCCTGCCGCGCGACGGAAGATCGCCATCGGCAAACGAATGTGTTGCAGGTCGTGTTGGCCCCCTCTCATTTCTTCCCGAGAAACACCGTCGCAGCAGATACGGAGACAGCTGCGCGAGACGCCACTCGATATGCGGTGACGTTGCTTTCCACTTTACGCGGGAAGCAGAGGAGGGCTTTGAAGCTGCAAGCGATGCCACCCACGACCAGGATTTCACTCACGTTCAAGGCTGTCACTTTATATAAATTCATATCGCCCAAGCGGTCAACAGTCGTTCGCAATACCCCTTTTGCGATTCGGCAAGCTGGCGACTACCACAAGCCAGTCGTCCCCCCACCGAAGGCCGAACCCCGTCCCCCCCCGGGCAACACATTGGTCAATCTCGCGACGTGAACCGGGTCTTTGGATATGTTGTAGTCTTGGTCCGTTTCCGTTGCATCCGGCTAATCATCGACGCCTTACACGTGCAACTCATTAGAGGCGAACCCATATATATCGGCTCTTCGGCTCGGTATATCAAGCTTGAAGATGTTGCATCAACGTTTACTAGGATTCCTGCGTCACGGAAACCCAGGGGGGCTCGTGTAAGATTCCTCGCGCAAGTAGGTCAAACTGTAGGATCCGGACTATCCTAGTTGTCCCCGTAACCGGGCTTGTTTCCTCTCCCGCCCTGTGACGATCGCGGACGGGATCCTCAGTGGTCTCACCGCATGTAAACCAGGTCATCCCGCACCTGGAGGTTGCGACTGAAACCGGGACGGAATAAGATTCCCAGATCTCGAAACCGGTTGATCCCGGTAAACCTATCCGTTCGCAAACTCCCGCACGCTTCCCGTGTCTTGGAACTTCATCTGCCCCACGTACCTGCGGCCGCTCAAACGGAGATACCTGGATCCGTTTGTTCCATCCCCGGGGGTTCATCTGATGTTTATTAGATGGGGGTACATGTGATACCGCTGAGCACCGCCGGAAACGTGGTATCAGACGGGAGAGATGAAAGGGCGTTCTGGGCCTTGCCCTCGCCAACAAATACTTCGCCGCGGGACACGCCATATTGAATATGGTAATAGGGCATCCTGGCTCAATATTCTGGCCCTCCATGCCAGCCTCTCTCTTCGGGCACGTCATCACGGACCGTCACATTACCCTGGTTTGACAAGCAACTGAGCTACACTTCATCCCGCCTGTAGAACTCAAACCCTCAAATGACATCGCCGATGGGGAATGGCCGAGAGCGAATATTCTTTTGCAAATCCTCGGCCTAATAATATTCGAATGGTATTGAGCCTTCTGGGACATTGCCAATCTCCGAGTGTCTCGCGGCCTCTTTGTTCTGCAGAGGTCGAGTTTCGCGGCGAAGGCAACAATTGAGACCACTTTCACATCTGAATGAGTGTCACGTGTAGGCTATCCGTAACAGATATTGACGGAGGCCATTGTATCTCGCTTACTTTGTTTTCTTCGTTGGTGCGCATGTCTCTGAGCTGAGAGGGGCATGGATCGAGCAAGAATTTGGATTGGTTTAAGCATGTGACAGCTGCTTCCAGTTGCCAGAGTACGTTCCAACCTCAAGCCTCGGTTGTCACCACCAACCGCGCCAAGCCGTGCCGCGAGCTCATTCGCAAACGGGCTCACCTCAGCTCTCCATCACGCGTCTCTCATTCCTTCAGCGCAACACTGGCTTGCACCAGATCCCCTTACAAATAACATCCTGACACGCATTTCAGCTTGCGGCGACAAGAAAACCTCACCGGAGCGGACGCACCCCCCACCATGGCCAGCGGGTCCTCACCCAGGAACGCCTTCAAGAGGCTGCTGAAAGAGCTCGAGACTTGGAAGGTCGAGGCTGAGGAGGAGACGGGAATTGAGCGCCTAGGACCCCCGAACGATGATGACCTACTCACATGGGAGGCTGTGATCAACGGACGGGGAATCGGAGGTGGCTATGACGGTTCGTCCCACTTCATCGTTCCCGTATCCCTTATATCCTGTGCCCTCTGGACCCCTATCTGAGCGCCGCATCTGACTCGAACCCCCTTTAGAGGGTCGCTGGCTCCTCCACATAGAAATCCCTCCCAGCTACCCCATAGAGGCCCCCGCAGTAGAGTTCGTGACGCCGATAGTTCACCCGAACGTCTCTCTCACGTCGGGCGAGATCTGCCTCGACCTCTTCAAGGACGCCTGGTCGCCCGCGTATAGCATTCTCGAGGTGGTGCGCGCTGTGCGGCTGCTCCTCTCATCTCCCGAGACGGATAGCCCGCTCAACGTGGACTTTGCAGCGCTGATGAGAGGCGGGGACGTGGTTGGGTGCCGCGCGCTTGTGGAGCTTTGGTGTCGCGGCGGGGAGGGGAGGTATGACGGGCCATGATGTCGGGTGGGGGGAATTCCGCGAGGACAGTTGGGGCGAAAGGATAGTGGGATGTTGGTTGACACCGGTCTACTTTGCGTGTGGTTTCCTTGCATGTGTTGGCGCTTAGAAGGATTGGAGTTCTGTCTTTATATCATGCACCCTGGTTCGGACAGGATGCGAAGGAAGGGCTACGTGTAAGTTGGAAGAAGTAGGCGTCATCTAGCCATTTATAGTGGATATATATCAAATCCTTGTAGCTTGAGAGAAGCAATTCTGAGTTGGTCACCTCATATTTCCGTAAGACACTCACAGCAGCGGCCTTGCCTCACGGCTCATGACTCAGTCTTGGAACGCCTTCCTTGGAGCTCAGCCTCTATCAACATGACGGAGTCCCTTCTAAAGACCGACGGGCAAAAGCGAAAGTCCCTAGTTACCGTTCAACAAGAAATAACACCCCGTGGATCCGATCCCATTGACTAGCAGCCCTTACTCCGTTTGCGTATATCTGGATCGTACAAAATAACCCTCTCCCCTTTTGCTCCTATCACTTTCCTTCTCTGCCCACCATGGGAACTTGGGGGTATTATTTGTCTCCCTACTACGGCGTAACCAAGTCATCCTACCGCTCAGTATAGAGATGCAACAGTGAAAGATCACCCAATGTAGATACCAAGGCAGTGTCCACATGGGGAGACGAAGCAATGAATAATGGCTCCGATAAATGCGCCTGATCATTCATTGTAATGGTACACCTATCGCCAACAGGTTAGACGGGGTCAGAGACATGGGTGAATCCGCAGCCCAACTTACCTTGTAGTTCGGGAGCCCTGTCGCTTGCCAGCCTAACCTCTTGGCCATCTTCGCAAAACCTTCAGTCTCGATGAGATGATAGAACGGGAATGCGGGGAACATGGCGCCATCGCGATGCACATCCGCCCTCACAAGGAGAGCTGCGCCGCCGACTCCGTCTACAGGGACCTCGTTGTGGACATCGCCCCCGTCCGCCATATAAGCCATGAGCGCCCTGTATGTGGCCAGCTCCGCGTATCCCTCCAACAGGATCTCGTCTTGCCCCATCTTCGCGGCGAGCTTCTGCGCTGTGTCGCTGTCTTGCCAGTTGTTGAAATCATAGGGTCGTTCGTCAAGCTTGCCGGTGTCGGGGTTGACAAATCGCTGGAAGCAGTTGGGAACAACGAGAGGCTTGTTGTGGAAGGCCAAATCTTGGATGACGGTCGGCGGCGTCTCGATGATGTCTGCATCTAGCCAGAGGACCCACGAGATAGAAGGAACCAGAGTAGTGAATAGGAGCGAGTTCCTGGCCTTGGCCATCACTGCGCGGCGCGCCTTCTGATGTTCCAACTTGTGCCTCTCGCTCTCGTCCTGGGAGGTCAGTACAGGGTCGAAGTCCTGCCTTAGTATGACGACGCTAGAAAACCTATCCGCCTCTGGCCCCTTCTGCAACTCTATAACTTGTTTCTGAAGCTCGGCGGTCGCAGCGTTCCCCTCCTTTGTCTTCGGCAAGATGAACCCGAGAGTTATGAGGTCGCGGGGGTAGTGTAGCTTAAGAATGTTGTCCCAATACTCCTGGTAGAACCTGCTCATCGGTGTCAAGATAAGGACGGCCTCGCGGTTGCCGATCGGATCGGAAGTGATAGTGACATTGTTGAGATTATACCGCGTTACCGGCGGCCCTTTTGACGATTTGGCGGACGTCTGGTGATAATGCGCGGGTGTAGATGGCCTGGGGTTCGACGGTGACGAGAAGAAAAGGAAGAAAACGGTGAAGACGAAGATAATGCCACCAAGGACTAGGCAGGAAGGGTTTGCCTTCCTGAGGCGGACGGCCCCGAGAGGGCGAGTCATGACGGGGAGCCGGGTCTTGTTCGCTGGTCGGCGTGACGTTGGCCCTCGATTACTACCTCGAAGGAGCGGGTGTCGTCAAGATCGGGAGCATGTGGAACACGTCGATCAGGTTCGGAGCCTTGGCGGGAACGATGCGGATGAGTAAAACCCCAATTGCTCGCGTGACAAAGGATATTCGGGATATGCGCACACCGCGATCCCAAGTCCTCGCCGTCGAGTTGAATAGGCCGGGGGCTCTCGTTCTCGAGCGGCGATGTCGTGATGTGGAGGGCAGGGAAAGACGATGAAGCGATCGTGTCCAGCTCGAAAGGGGCCATGCCAAGAATCTTCTGAAAATGAGCAGGGGTGGGCGCAGCGTGGTTTCAGTGTGGGGCCAATCTGGCAGTTGGTGCGGAAGCCAAGACTGGCCATCCAATGGCAGCAGTGGTGCTGTGGGTTGTGCTAGATCTTGGAACATGGGGACTCTCCAGCAGGGGACCAGCGATAGGGACCCTGGCAACAGTGGATAGCAGGGATGAGCGTCACTGTTCATTCTGTCTTGGGATCTCGCAATACTAATGGCTTCACCAAGAAACATGAAGTGTATATATATGTAATACAGTATGTCATTGCAGCACAGAAACTGATGATATTTGTTCAGCTTCTTTGCGGATTTGATATAACCCGAAATTCACTCTACCTGGATTTCCTGCAGGACTCATTAAAGAGAAACACGGGGATATGATGGTGCGTGGTTATTTGATTTGGTAACGCTTCACTTCTACCACGTGCTGGCAGATGCCACACCTCCTTGGTGGGGGCTCATAACAAAGCGGGTCCGATACAGCAGCAAAGGCACCTGCAACGAGCCTCAGCCTTCCCCAACTGCACCATCGACTCCACCCAGCACTTTCATCTTGCCATCAGAGTGCCTCTGTCGAGAGCTGGAGTTTCTTTGTCACACACCCCACCTCCTGTCCTCTGAACTCTTCCTCAGACTCACCGAGACCCCACATCAGAGCAACCATGGCTGAAAACCTGGACCGAAGCCTTGACGAGATTCTCCAGGAGAAGGTAACCGTTCCGTAGCCTTGTTCACAGCATGTTGTTCTTGCTGCCCACAAAGCGCCCATTGTTAACCTGTATACAGAAACCTGTCAATCGCAACCGGCGCACTGGGGGTGGAAGCAGTGGCGGCCGGCGACGCGACCGAGACCGTCATGACGCGCATCCCCGAGACGGTGTAAGAAAGGTACGCAACACGAATCCACTGTCAAGTCGGTCGACCTCCGCGAATTCGCATACCATCCGAGTTTCCGAGACTGAGACGAATCCCTCTTGACGTTCCTCGCCTACAATAGCGTGCTATTGTTGGATCCGGGCCTAGCCAGTAGATGGGTGGACCTCGATCACGTCCATGTACGCGCTCCTAGAGCAATTCATAGCTGACAACTCCCTACATAGTCTTACGTCCGCGATGAACCTCGGAACCTTGATAGGTTTGTTTTGCAGCAACATTAATTCAACCGACCCCTCTCCCTGACCTCTATCCCAGTGAATGGGTCCACGATAAGTTCGAGGAACATGGTACGTAGTCCGATCACCCGCCTGGAGTAAGCGAAACTAAGTTCCAAAAGACTCTCGACGTCCCGCAGCTCCTCGTCGCCAGAGGAGACCTCAGAACGGCTCCTCAAGGTACGTTACAGTCCAGAGTCATGCTAGAGCTTATCTCTGATAGCCTCACCTCAGTAGTGCCCAAGGAACGAAGATCCGCGTTGAGAACATACACTACGACCTCACCGAATCCGAATTGGAGGTAACTGCCCACGACGCCCACTATGTCCCAACGTGGTATGGGAGGCTCACATAGACCAGGACCTCTTCAACAGGGTCGGCCCTGTAATGAACTTCAACCTATGCTACGACCGTGCTGGCCGCTCGGAGGGTGTCGCCTTTGTCACATACCAGCATCACGATGATGCTCTCTCTGCCATACGCGAATTTGACGGGGCGAACGCCAACGGCCAACAAATCTCCCTCTCGATCTTGCCGGACAACAGCCGTCGCTCTCGGAACCCCTTTGATACGGCTGTCATGCCAGGCCGACCCCTCTCGGAGCGAATCACTGTGCCGGATGACAGGTCTCGCTCCAACTCTCCGCGACGCATGGAGGAAGAGGCTGCAAGGAAGGGTATCGACCGCTATGTCCCCAATGGTGGTCGTGTTCGCTCCCGGAGCCCTATGCCGCAGCGGCGTGGCCGCAGGCCAGGACGACGGGATCCGAACCGGGGCCAGGATAACCGTGGCGGTACACGAGGACGCCCGAAGAAGACGCAGGAGGAGCTCGACGCCGAGATGGCAGATTATTTCAACGAAGGTCAGAGTGCGCCCCAGGCGGCGGGTGGAGACCCGCAACCCGCCGAACCCGCGGATGACATGGACATGATCGAATAGGGCTCTTATCGTTACGTTGGTCGTGGTGAGCGGACGTGTGATAGAGTAAAGGAAAGCAGCAAAACCTAGACGGCGCCATGGAGTGGCAGTGTCGTTTTGCGGTTTTACAAGTCTCATGAAACGGCCAGGATTGTTGTTTGCGAGTACGTCTGCGAACGACGACTGCGGGTTTGAAACTTAGGGTACATGTACAAAGAAGGATTTCGTTTTAGTCTGTAGTTACAATTTGTGGGCATGGAATGGGCCGATAACCAAGGTGCATATCGTACTTGGAGGGAATGTGATGGTTATTACGGGGGCGGATCAACCCCCTAAACATGTTACAAACTACGTACATGTACATATATCCTACAATACAGTTAATCCGAGGCGTGCTCTGGTGGGAAGCCGACAAGCGGGATGCGGGGCTGGGTCTATATCGACAGATACGAGAATGGTGTATCCACCTGCGTCCGCACCCTCCCCTTAATTCCCCCGCCATCCAAGAAGAAGTGCCTTCTCGAAAGCGCCCCAAAGTGGCCCCAGAAGCACTCCACGTCCGAGCCCTGGTCAATCTCTCCCCCGCCCCTGGTAGCCGACGTCCCGATCACAACGGACGCTCCAGGCTGCGCGACGCGAGAAGGCGTCGGGTTGGGGCAGGTAAGGAACTGGATGTAGGAGCCGGGAGAGACGAGGCCGCGCTGGAGGATGGCGGGGCCGGAGTCGGTGGTGTTAAGGATCATGTTCAGGTCGGGGTCGGAGTCCGAAGTGGACCAAGTTGGGTCTAGGGACAGGCGCCCGCGACGCTTGTCCCAGCCGCCACCGCCGCTTGCTGAGTGGTTGTTAGTGACTTCACTTAAAAGATAACCGCTAACTGGGGGACCTACTTATCCGATGGAGCTGGAAACCCGACATGAGGAGTTTCTCGATGCAGGAGACATTGCTTGCCGCAACAGCACGCTCCTCCTCCGGTCCGTCAAACTCCGCCTCCTCCAAGCTATCCAAGACGCCCTCAATCTCCGCAGTCACGGTTCCCTGCGGCGTGGACACTAGCGCCCAGATGTCAACCGGCATGCCCTCGCTGTTGAGGTTACCCGCGGCAGCGCGCCGGTCGTACACCCCCTGCACCTCGTTTTCCAGCTCCGTCGATGCCGGGACGGCAACTCCATCGATCTCAATCTGGCTGATAATGTTGCCAAGGCAGCCGGCGATCTTGCGCGGCGGAGTGACAGGTATTACTGGGATGGAGAGGGAAGGCGAAGGTCCCGTGAGGGTGACGTCCTGCTTTGTCTTATCGACAGCCTGCGAGAGAGTGAAGGCGGAATCGGCCGCGGACTTCCAGGTGCAGGCCAGCAGGGTGGATTCCTTTCCGTTCTGGAAGACGGTATTCGCTAGGGGCATGTTGAGGGAGAGGGGCGAGCCCGAGGCACCGCGAGGCAGCGAGAACTGCAGGCTCCCCACGCTGGAGGTGTTTCGGCCACGAGATGGTTCCGCTGGCCTGCTAAAGGAGGGAAGAAGGTTCTCGGTAGGACCCTGTAGGATCGAGAAACCGGAGACAGGGTTTCCCGAGGAATTTGGTGCGTCTAGATCGTCGACCACTCCGGCGAGGACCTGGACGTCCTTCTGCGCGAAAGTGCTCAAGAGCGCTGACATGAAGGACTCATCTGTGAGCCAGCGTGTGAAGTTGGGCGTCGCGACGACGACCGCCGCGTTACCCTCAAATGACAGAGTTGGCGCATGATCTTGATGTTGCTTTAGCTTCCTCAGCTGTTCGGCCACGACGTTCTGCTAGGTGTCAGTAGGCGTATTAAAGACCGGGAATACTTCCATGACTTACCCTCTCGAAAGTTGGGGGCACTGCGAGGGTGAACTTGGATGAATCACTGGATATGGTATGCGTAGACAGGCACCTCGCGTGTAACCGCGGCGTAAGAAGGGTCAGATGCCGAGAATACGAGGATATCGTCCTGCCCAACCGGGTAGGTGTCAAGAACGCCATGGCCGGGCGATATTCATCCAGACAGCTGCAGCGCAGAGGTAGCGTGAGGCCGAAACCCTGTGAAGCTCGCTGATAGAGTCCCCCGCCGTCTCTAGTTGTACCGGCCTCGATTTACGCCTGTTCGAAGAATAATTGAGAGTGGAAGCCAGTCGAGGGAGCTCATGCAGGCGGTTTATATGGGTCGTCGTCGGCTCTGTGAGATTGGGATTTATGGGGTCTGAGCTGGACACAGTGTGTGACCGCCTGAAGCGCGAGGCTTCGTCAGGCGCGACAACGGGACATCCTATATTGCGCGGAGCCCACCAGCACTCGAGTCTATAACTAATAGGAAAACTCCAGGTGAGCTTTTCTGTATTTTCATCTTTTATGGTGTACTTTTCTCTGTAACGCTCCATAGTCCTTAAGGTACGTACGGTTTACGAGCGGGGGACGAAAGGATGAACGTTCATACTAGCTTCCAAGCAATGATATCTTTATGGGGTTATGACCGCTTTTGTTTAAGGCTATCCGAAATGGGAAAAGGGTCTCGAAACAAGGCTCACTTCAGGTCTGACTAGGAACCAACGACCTTTGACCGCAGCTTGCACCCTCTCATTGCGGATACGGGGGATAGCACTACAGCCTCACTGCTTCTTCTTCGACCCGGAACCCCTCCTCTCGAGATGCCCGGACCCCCTCCGCTCCAACCCATGTTGTAGGTCCTCCGTCAAGTCTTGGACCTCCTTCCCCTCGGCGTACCACTGCCCCACTTGAAGCACGAGCACGCCCACCAGCACCAGCGCCAGGATAGTGTTGCTCATGGCCAGTAGCTTTACGTTGTCCTTCCGGCTGACCGCCATGCCGTCCTCCTCCTCGGCCGGCCAGCTGCCCCAACTCACAAGCCGCAGCCGCCGCACGATGCTGCGCACCCAAATAGCCCATCCGATGAAGTACAGGATCAGGCTCGCGCCGTCGAAGAGGAAGTTGAGCACCGCCGGACGGTACAGTTTGATAGCGAAACCGAGGAACCCCACCGTCGTGATGATGTTGAGCACCCGGCTGATGAGCGGCGGCGACTGGTGCATCCATCGCAGGTGCGTCTCGAGGATGTCGTAGTAGCTGTCCGGAACAGGGGAAGCGGTCCAAAGGAGCGGGAAGTCGTAGGGGAAGGATGCGAAGAGGATGCCGAGGAAGAAGCAGGTTGCTAAGCCTCAGTATCAGCCTTCTCGTTTCATGGACCAGTGATGTAGCGCGTCGGGACTGCCGGGTACTTACCGCCGATAATCATAAAGGTCGCAAAGGACCCCGAGCCGCGGTAATCCGGCGACAGCGGGGTCTTAGACCAGTTGACCAGCTGTAACATGGCAGCTGTGTCGAGGTTCCCTTCTAGAATATCATCTGGGAGGGGGTGCAGTTTCCATCTTGGGCGCGGAGCTCGAGCTTGCGTTCATCCAATGTCATCGACAACCGTGAAAACGAATGCTGAGTAATCAAACCGGAGCGTGGAATCCACGTGATGCAGTGGCATGCCGTACTCCGAGAAGCTTTGATGCATACCTATGGAGATCGAAGAGAGGGACTCGAGGTGTTGCGCTTGGAATGCAAGAACGGTGGGCTCAGTTAAGCGTTGCACTAATGCAAACATGCTAGGCTACCTAAGTACTTTGAGAACAGCGTTATTCGACCCCCTGTTTCTGCGATGAATGTTACCACGTTACCTACCTACCGTACCTGAAAAGCTTTATATGATGCTATTTACAACTGAAAGCTTTTGTCTCTAGTATGCCAGCTACAATGGATGGTGTTTATCTGACTCGTGGCGACAGAGGAATTCTAAGGGCTTAGTCCCAGAAGAAGTCGTCTTCCTAGTAGCCTCATTCTTATGCACAAGCCCAGGCCGAAAGAGCTCAGCCGTTACATCCTTCCATTTCATTCTCTAGAGCACTGATCTCCTACAATGAGGTGACGGGGAGGCTTACTCAATGCCAACGCTGGCACGTGAAGCGGGAGTAATAGTTTCAAGGTTACAGGATGACATGCGATTCTTGGCCTTTTCGGGGCGAGACTTCTCTGTATTTGTCTGTGCTCTTCTGTCAGCGTAAGGACGATGGTTATGTCGCTCGTCCTACTGCAGAAGGAGCGAACTTGACTCTATATCGGCTATGATAGCAGAGGATGGGAGGGGTGTGCCGTTGGTGCGATGGAGGATCGTTTACAGCGGGCCGGTGGGCGGATGCCTAACTCTTCCGAGTTGAGAAAGGAGTCCCTTGTAGTCGGACCCATTTCTTCGTTATCACTCGTCTGATCACAGCAGGGGTGCCCTCGAGACTAAATCGGTTACCATGATGGAGAGAGGAAGGGGCATGCCATTTGAGACTGGGAGAAATATCCACTGCATAATGGTGCTTCCAGGTCTCAAGTGATCAAGGTAGCGACCCTCTCTGCCATTGTCTCACCCTTGACAATGGCTGGATATCACCCGTATTAGTGTATATTAACGGTGCGCTGAGCTGGATTGGGGTTCCTTGGGGAAACAGGAGTCAAGGAACAGGACAACACGCTGGAAAGCTGAGCTAGACATTAAAGATCCTGTACAAGCCTGCCTTCTCATGGCAAGATTATACCATTAACATCGACTGTATTACTTTTTGTAAGGAGTTAAATAGACTGGAAGAAGGGAGAAACTTTTGAAGGTATGTACGAAAGCTTATTAATGCAACTGTTGCCACCAAACAGCCAACAACAGTTCTCCCGATGGTCTAGTTGGTTCATGGCGTTCGGCTGTAACTGTAAAGATATACCGAAAAGTCACCTGTTCGATTCAGGTTCGGGAGATCAACTTCTGTTTCTTTTTTTTTTGCTCTTCCTCGCATATGAGCAGTTCTGAATATCCTTATCCCAAAGAGCGTAAGTAATGTCTTTGTCTCTGTCTCTCCGTTTCTTTCCCATCCTCCCACTCTTTCACTTGCCCCAAACCCCCGTTAGACACAGCCCATCACTTCGTGTGAGACCCCCACCCCCCAAGGTTGCTCAAGACAAAGGGTATCATTTGTGCACCTAACCTATCCTTGAATGCATCCCATCACATATTCAACTCCCCGAGGCCCCTATCACACGCAGCTCTCTGTACAGTGTCCTTAATCCTCATCAATGCCTTAGCCCAAGCTTGCCTTCCCTTACCCTTGTCCACATCCTCTGTCACCAACCACTCGAGCCATCTCACAAACGACAAAGCCTTCTCCACGTTCTTCTCTTCCAGGATCACGTCACGAAGGTACTTCTCTAGCATCTCAACGTCATCGTTGTGCGGTCCCGAGCCCTTGGTCTTGCCGTGCCAGGTATCAAGCATCTCCTTTATCTCTTTGGGCGACGTCAACTCCGCATTTCCGAATGCCACTCTTGGTGGTGGTGACGGGAAACTTAGCTTAGTCTGGCCGCCCGGCGCACCATCGTCCTGTTCCGTCAGCGGGCGCCGGCTCGGCCCGCTAATATTGAGGTTGGACTTCCGAGCGAGTCTTTGTCGGCGATGGTCCTCAAGGACTTCCCGCCGGAGATCTTCTGGGAGCGCAGCGAGGGTTTCGGGATCTAGTTCGTCTGACTCGCTCTCCTGGTTACCTTTTGGCTCCTCCGTGCTCCTCGCCCCTAAAAAGCTCGTCTGCTGGAGTCCGGCTTGGGTGTCCCGTTGTCGTTCTCGCGCCTTTCCCCACATGCCTCGGATACCCTTCTTTGTCGGCGTGGTAGCCTTCCTAGAGGGTGGTGCTGCCCTATCTGGGCGGGGCGACCGTGCTGTGGGAGCAGGCGGCGTATCCTGTTTTCGATATGTCTGCAGGACTTCGGCCTTCATATCATCGGGCAGAGCGTTAAAGACCTCTGGATCGATCTGAGAAGGCAGCGAGTCTTCTGCCGTTGCAACCTGTGGCCTCTGTGGCGGGGTGGGAGACGTCTGCCTAGACGGGCTCTGACTCGTCCTGCCCTGCCCCATAAGCCGGCTTCTGATGTCTGAAGGCAACGCGGCCACAACAGTCGGGTCAGGGTTGGAAGGCAGCATAAATTGTGTGCCCGATACGTTAAGTGGTGTCTTCGCCTTCGGGTCAGACTCGTAGTACCTGGCACGGACCACTGCAGGATGCATCGAGCCCTTTGGCTTCTTCGGAGTCTCAGGATCGTCATCAATCGGGTCTCTCTCTGCTTTGCGCCCCGGGGTATGATCCATTGACTTCTGTGGGCTGACGGCCTCTTCGATTGGGTCAGGCTTAGATCTTCTAGCCGGCGAAGGACCAGTAAATGGCTGGAATTGCAGCCGTTTCTGGCTGCCATCTATGGTGTCACCCTGTTTGATAGGGTCCAGCCTCGTCATCTGTACACCCAGTCCACGCAGATCCCCAGGTCTAAACTTGAAAGATCGCAGGATGGAAATGGCCTCGCGCCCTATGGTCTCTGCGCTGTGGGTGGCGACACCGAACACGGTACTCTTGTTGAAAGTATCGCACTTTCCATGGCCCAAATGCTTCACCGTGTCAAAGGGAGCGTCGAGAGATCGTCGCATGATCTTGACAGTCAAATGCTTGCCCTTGACCTGCTCGTTCAATAAGCGACGCTCAAGCTCTCCGCAGAGGTTCAACATGAACTCTTCCGCCTCACTTTGACTGATGAACCGGATACCCCAGCTTACTTCTGCCGAGACAGATTTCCGCGGCTGGACGCTCCCAACCTCAGCCCTGTCGATCCCTCGCGCATATTCCCACAATTTCTCGCCTGTTTTCGGTCCGAGCACGGTCGTGAGTCGCTCTTTCGACGTCGCTCTGATGTCCGAGACGAATTTGATGCCCAATTCTTCCAGTTTCCCGCCAATGCCGTAAGCCACCCCTGGTAGGCTGGTCACCTCGAGTGCGCCAAGAATATCTAGCACCTCCTCGGGCTTGATTTGGTGCTGCCCATTGGGCTTGGCTTTTCTTAGGGCCACTTTGGCGAGCAGGATGTTTCCTCCGATACCGACCGAAACTGCACAGCCAGTTTTCTTCTTAACCTTGGCCCGAAGGTCTGACGCTAGTTGGTCAACCTTTTCTTGCTCTCTCCATACGCTTCCTTCGTCAACCCCTCTGCCAGCGGACACAGCTTCCTGTAAAACGACAGAGGTGATGTCAACAAGGGCCTCATCTATGCTGACGCTCTGGACAACTCCACCCATATCCAGGATAGCTTCGTAAAACTTATGACTAGCGTCTTCGTAGGCAGGGAAGTCGTAGGGCAGAACCTTGAGCTCCGGGCACAGTTCAAGACCTCTCTTCATCCACATGCCGTTCTTGACGCCGAATTTCCTTGCAGCGTAATTGCAACTGGCGATTTCAGATCCGGTTCCGGAACCATGAGCAACAACAGCTGGTTTATCAATGAAATCAGGGTGCTTCCTCAGAGAAACAGCGCAGAAGAAGCTATCAAAGTCCACGTGCATTATATACCGTCTCGATCCAGGGGCTCTTTTGATCGGCCTCGGGGCAGCCCCCCGTTCTGACGCCAGTTGCTGCATCTTGGACTTTAACTCTGCCTTCCATGTCGAGAGGTGGTGAAGCCGGCTCTCGGCATAGAACTGCTTCAGGAAATTCGGATTGGCGCACGACGCATTTCGGATGTGGGGATCTGCAAGCAGCCAAGCATTATACTCCTCGGAGGTCATATTTTGTAAGGACTTGGCATCCTTCTGGTCTGATTCCGCGGGGACCTTATCCGGAGGCTTTGTAGGAGTTTCGAGGATCAATGGACGGCTATTGAGAGATACACTGCCGGGCTCAAGGACCGGATTTGGAGTATCCTCGCCGTGTGCGTGGGCCATCGCGGTATCAGCAACATCAGAGGTGGTTATCCCTGGTGAGACGGGAGAAAACTTAGAATCATTTGGCGAGTCAAACTTCGATGGAGAAGTAGCTCGCTCTCTCGGGCCGGGGCTAGGGGCGAATTGCGGGCTATTCCTGAATTGGATATTGTAGAAGCTGTTCTGCGTCTGCTCCTTGTATCCAAGGCGGGCCGAGGAATTGGACTGGCTGAGGACCTTTCCACCTTCGAAATGGAGAGTCTTCTGACGAGGCCCTTCGTTGAGAACACGATAGTCTGTCCATGGGAGCAGCTTCCTAGCCTGTATCGAGTCCGTAACCCATGCCGGCTTGACAATTCTGTACCGAGCGAACTCAATAGCTTTCTTTGGGGTTAGGGAAGACGCTATGATGTGGGTGGCCATCGTTTTGGAATCGAGATACTGGAGAAAGCCCGCGCCATGTTTGACGAGCTCCTTGTGCAAGCTGGAGCGGTAAGGTTAGGAGATTCAAAGTAACCGCGACAGGAATACGCCCAAACACTTACACGTGGAGAGGAGGCTGGGTATACCCTGAGACATGCGCAACTATCCCCTTGAAGATCTGCGGCGCATCCGGCGACGCGGCACGAAGCTCGGCGTCTAGGTTCTGGAGCTTGATCTTCTTGCGCCGGAAGTAGTCGCCAAAGCCACCGAACTCGCTTTCCTCATACTCTTCACCTTGCTCATCGCTAAAACTGTGATTCTCAATGCGCTTCCTCACCTGCGACGAGTTCTTATCCAACAAGCTTCCCATGGTGGCGATGGGGCGAAAGCATCAGATCTGGTATGTCGGCGTAAGGAGCGGGTATCGCGAAAATGGAAAGAAGAGAAGTGGCATGCTCCGCCACGAGAAACTACGTGGCTGGATACATGGCAGGACACACGATCCACCCTGTATATATAGGACAAATTAAAGAAGTCCTGGGTGACAATCCTTTTGAGTTGTAGCTCGGCTCGTGATGTCAGAAGCGCCAGTGGGGTGGGTGGCGTTCGCCCGCGACGCGAAACCACGTGACAGCGTTAATGCACCTGGGTCCCTCGGCTACAACTACGGACCGTTTGCGGCTCAAACAGCACGGCTTCACCCCCACGTCATAGGCCCATGCCCACTTAAGACCAATCTAGCCGGGAGTTCACAGCCTTGCGATCCGGGGTGACAGAGCCATGAACAACGAGCAGTTCCGCAAGCTCCTACTCGGCAACTCAGCGAAGCCGTCCGATGGTTCTGGCAAGTCCTCTCCGGCGCCGCCCAGCGGTCACCCGGGCGCACTGGGAAGTCGCCAGAGGGCAAATATACCTATGACGCCGTAAGTCTACCCTTTCAGGTTTCCGTCGAATCTCTAACTGCTAATAACACTCCCAGGCGCTCTATAGGGCTAAGTAGCAATGTCGACTTCGCGCGACAAGTTGACGAGCGAAACCGCGCCGCGAAACCGCAGAAGAAGTTCCGAACATCCGCACCCAAAGGCGCAAAGCTTGCCGCCGGCTATGTAGACCGGACCAAGTCGCGACAAGAAGAGGAGGATGAGAGGGAAGGGAGGATAAAAGCCTTGGAGAACCTTCTAGAGAAGGAAGAGATCGACAAGCCCACATTCGAGAAGCTGCGGGGCGACATTGTCGGGGGGGATCTATCAACAACGCACATGGTCAAAGGACTGGATTTCAAGCTACTAGAAAGGATACGACGGGGCGAGGACGTCTACGGCGATTCTAAGGCGCCAACCGAGGAGCGCGAGGATGCGCCTTCAGACGTTGACGACGAGTTGGACAAGGTTCTCTCCCAGGAGGTCGCCGCAGTTGAGAAGGAGAAGCGGGAAAAGAAGGGGCAACTGTCAACCGTGGCGGCGGCAGCTGGAAAGAAGCGGACAAGGGACCAGATTCTCGCTGAGATGAAAGCTGCAAGGATGGCGGCCGCCGAGAAGAAAGAGGAGCAACTTGGCAGCCGGTTCAAGAAGATAGGGGCAGCGCAACAGCCGGGCACTCGAATTGAGAGGGACAGCAAGGGAAGGGAGGTGCTGATTATAGTGGACGAAGACGGACACATTAAGCGGAAGATCCGTAAAACTCAGCCCGAAGTTGAGGAAAACTCCAGGAAGGATGCTCTACCGATGCCGGATAAGAACGCGAAACCATTGGGTATGGAAGTGCCACAACAATACCGCCAGAACGAGGAACCTGAGGATGATGGAGATGTCGACATCTTTGACGGAGTAGGCGATGATTACGATCCTCTAGCAGGGCTAGGGGAAGACGAGGATTCGGATTCGGATTCGGGAGTGGAAGCAGAGAAGCGCACGGAAGCGAAGGCGACCGCCAATGATGTCAAGCCCGCAGCGGAAACAGAAAAGCCCTCCGGTCCCCGGAACTACTTCAAGGATTCAAAGACGGTTCTTCCATCGCAACAGGAGGTCAAGGCGCCGTCGTTATCGGACCCTAGCATCCAGGCAGCACTGAAGAAAGCGGCGGCCCTCAACCCTATAGGAGAGGAAGGAGACGACGACGAAGACGAGGAGGAGAGGGCGCGTCGAGAACGGAGGAAGAGGATGTTGGAGTCGGTAGACAGGGATGCTGAGGACATGGACATGGGCTTCGGCATGAGTAGGTATGAGGATGATGAGGACTTTGATGAGGGGAATGTGAAGCTATCTAAGTGGGGTGAGGAAGACCAGCAGGAAGGGGGTGGCAGGTCAAGGGGAGGAGCCAAGCGGAAGAGGGGGCCAAAGAAGCGAAAGGGCGATGGGAATAGCGCGGCAGATGTGATGAAGATCGTGGAGCAGAGGAAAGCTGCGGGATCATAGCTGGTCCTATCTCGAATCTAATAGAGAGAGCACAATTTGGCCAGCTAGCTGCTGTCACGAGGCGTTCTCCCATTTACACCAGCGGGGTCATTTTACAAAAGTGCGATTGATAAGCGACAAATCTTCATTACGCTAGCAGGCATTCCTCGTTTCGACAGTAACCCACGGCAAACTACGTGTATAAGCAACAAAGATACTGGCATCTGGGGCGTGACCAAGACTCCTTACTCAAACGCCACGACGCCCCGTTTCGGAGTTGACGACAGCATCCACTAACTCCGTATTAGTCGCTACCCCTCCATCGACCCCGCCATCCCGTCCTAGCTGACCCCTGAGCCGAGACAACCCGCGTACCTCTGGCATTTCTCCTTTTGTTTGCATAACTTTAAAAAAAGCAAAGAGACATACTCATATTGCAACTCGCTCTTTACATTTAGTAATAGACTTAAAGAAACATGAGCGCCCAACAGATCCCTGTCTGGCTCGACTGCGATCCGGGCCACGATGTGAGTTGACCCCGCGGCGTATTTGTTGAGACGCACATGCTAAAATGCGCCTCAGGATGCCTTCGCTATTCTCCTGGCGGCCTATCACCCAGCCATGAGGCTGATAGGACTCTCAACCGTCTTCGGAAATGCGCCCCTGGAGTATGTGTACTCGCTCACTCCCCCCAGAGCCTGAACTAACGGAACCCCCAGGAAAACCACTAACAACGCCTCCTCACTCCTCACGGCCATTGGCAAGGACAAGGACGTAACCATCTACCCCGGCGCCCACAAGTCCCTCGCCCGCCCCGCCATCCACGTCGCCGTCGACATCCACGGTGAGTCCGGCCTCGACGGCACCAACCTCCTCCCGCCCGGCCAGGCCAAGGTCGACCGCAGCACCCCGGCCACGCGCGCTATGGCCGACGCCCTCCTCGCGGAACCTGCTGGCACGCCCTGGCTAGTCGCCACGGGGTCCCTCACAAACGTCGCCGCCCTCTTTCAGGAGTACCCGCAGCTCGTGTCGCACGTGGCGGGGCTGAGCGTCATGGGCGGTGCTGTGGGCGGCGGGTTCACCAAGGCGCCGATGGGAACGGTGGACGGCGTGCCGAGGATCGGGAACTGGTCGCAGTATGCCGAGTTCAACGTCTTCATCGACCCGGAGGCCTCGGCCTTTGTATTTGGCAATGAGGAGCTGGCAGGGAAGACGACACTTATTCCACTAGACTTGTCGCACCAGGCGCTTGCGACTGTTGACGTTCAGAAGATGCTGTTGAATGGGAGGGGAAACGACGGGCCTGTGGATGGAAAGGGGAAGTCTCGGTTGAGGAAAATGCTGGTGGAACTGCTGACCTTCTTTGCGAAGACCTACGAGTAAGTATCTCGCCAAAGTCTCCCCAATACGGAGGAATGATGCTCCGCCGTGACATGAGCATGAGACTAACCCTTCCCCCAGAGACGTATTCGGCATCTCAGAAGGACCTCCCCTACACGACCCTCTCGCAGTCGCTGCCATTCTAACAGGCACGCAGCACGAAATCCCATTCTACGACTGGAACCCGGACACGGGCGACACGTCTGTCAAGGAGCGGTTCGGCATCTCGGTGATCACGGAGGGCCACCTCGACGACGCCAAGAAGGGGTCGCAGATCGGACGAACTGTGGTCACGTCTAAGGATCCCGGCGTGCCGGGCGTGAGGATCGCGAGAGGACTCGACGTCGCGAAGTTCTGGGATGTGATTGAGGATTGTATCGAGGAGGCGGACAAGTTTGCCCTGAATTAAGAAGCGTGGGTCCATCGGCGGCATGGATGAGAGAGTGGAGTGAGCCAGGCATAGACGCCTGCGACATCATAGACATTTAGAGGTCTTGGGATGGGCAAAAAAGGGGCGCGGGACAAAAGCCTCCAGTTCTTATTTTGTCTATTACACCGCTTGCATCATATGTTTTGAACATGGTTCTAGTAGTAGTAAAATACAAGTAGCTTCTGACAAGCGAACCCCAATAACGCCCATAGCCAGGTTTTCAGTGCGGTTTTCCTCATCTTGTACACAGATGGTCACTCTGACCATCCTCTACTATAAATCGGACGGTTGACCTTCAGAGGTCTCCCTCCACTACCTCATCTAGCTTGATGAGGGCTCGAAGTGTATTCTCGTATACCCATAATGTTACCCCACTAGCCGGGGCATGCTTGAGTAGTGTAACGAACAAGCCGCGGTAGAGACCCCTAATTCCCTCCTTGGCTAAGATCGTCCGGACGGCACTGACGGTGCCTGTGTACTCAGGTATATTTTTATGTATATACCTGCTGCGCGTCGGGCCCTGTACCTGCATCCGCTTCCTCACGAGATCGAAGGGGAATACGAGGGACTTGGCGATGAAGCTCGAGGCGCTTCCCACGAGGAATTTGTCGAACCCCCAGGGCATCTGCGGAAGGACACGCCGGCTCTCGTCTTCGCCCTTCCTCACGTCGGGTGGCCGAATCGCCTCGTATGTGAGGAAGTAAATACCCATACCCGGGCCGGCGTTGAGGAGTGTCGGCGCGATGCCACGGAAGAATCCCCGTAGCCCTTCGGATTGGTAGATCTCCCCAAACGCGCGGAAGAAAGACTTGTACACCTTGTCGTTACCCTGCGCTGCGAAACGCGTGCGGAGGAGGTCGAGGGGGTATGAGACGGTGGTAGCTGTCATGCCGGCAGCCGTACCAGAGATCCAGGACACCTTGGAGTCGATGTACGAGGCGTTCTTGCCATCATCGAACCATGGACGGACGAACTGCGCAGTGGTACGGTAGGTCGTGAACTGCACACCAGAATAGACCACATAAAGCAACTCGGCGGGGATGTTTCCCTTCCATAGGGCCGTGACGCCCTCTTCGCGGATAATATCTCGCGCGGTCCGGAGGAGGCCTTTGTAGACTGGGGTGCCCGGCGGGAGCTTCGTGAGGGAGAGTGGGTCGGAGAGGGAGTGGGATTGCAGTTGGAGACGGATCTTGACGACGTCAAGCGGCGCGATGACGAATCTGAGCGGAGAGTGTGCCGTGTTAGCCCATGATAGGAGTGCAGGGGGAGTGTACGAGGCACTGAATACCTTGATATAAGACCTGCCGTGGCGCCGGCGACGCCGGACTGCCATTTCGATCCCTATATTAGCGCGGTCAGAACCTGCGTTGTTGAGGAGCGCCGTCCCCGGTTGACAGGCACATACCTTGTCCTTTAGATACTCGGTCATTGTGTCCCTTGGCGCCTTACTGGCCGTCGAGTACCCGAAGTTCTACAGCAGGGGGCGAAATCAAGGGGCGGCGATGCGAATGCTCGATAATGACGTAAAGGGCCGTTCCGCCATCGTAGATAAAGGGGGTCGCACAGCAGGATGGCTATGAGAGTAAGCTCCCGCCAGTCGTTCGCAATAGCTGATATGGTCGCTCAGGGGCTCTGAAGACGTCAAGAGGCGTTGTTGAGGCACGACGCTCTCCAAATGTGAGCCATCGTCATCATGGCGAAGAAAGAGCTCTCGGACCTGTAAAAAAAGTTGCGCCGTGCTTTTCCGCCCTCTACCCGATGCCGGGGCTTTTCCGGCCGCACTTGGCCATGGCTGCCAGGTTTGAGATTGGATGTCTAAGTGCAATTAGAGGCGAAGACGGCAATGAGACGAAGGCGAAAGGCCTCGAGAAAATAAATGATTGACTCTCATCTACGCCCAAAGCTTTTGTTTCCCATCGGGAGATATAAGCGGCGCGATCCAAACTTTCTGAGCGTGCAGTTCTTGGGCCGTCAACTTCACACACAGCAAGAATAAGATATCGCGTATCACGAGAAATGGAGGAAATTGGCGAAATTTATTGGCGCAATCAAGATCAAGAGCGGCGGTTGCTTTCAAGTTAAAATAGCCCCCATTCTTGAACTTATACCGAGGTTTGCGAGACAGATTGACTCTCCAGGCACATGAAGCTCGGAGTATCGGGCTTCGGCGTCCAAGCCGAGACCACCTATCTGAAGCTCTGCCAGCTGCTGATCCCTGTTGAGCCACTACGGAGTACAGCAGGCACAGGGTGGGGCCTTGATTACAAAAGTGGTAGGACAGTACGAGTTGGGTCTGGGCGCAGGATGACTTCGCTCAAGGAAGGGCTTGACTCAATGAGGAATTCAACTCGTTACGTTAATTTGGAAGGACTAGACCTTGGGGTATACGAGGTTATTCACATCCCCCCAAGTCGCAGAGTTTCCTTCCCGTTACTCGGTAGAGGATTTTTATCCCGATATTAGACCTTAAGTTCGATAGATAGTAACAGAGGCTGATTGCATGACATCCTGGATTGGGGTGCTTCTAGGGACATACATGAGGGATAAACATGCACGACGAGCTGCCGAGACTGCCGAATCTATGGTCACGACAATGGTGCGCGTCGGTACCTCAGTGTGTCCGTCTCGGCCAACTGGGGTTCCAAAAACTGGGGATCGTCTCATAATTTCCTTGTCGAGCTGACGCGGTTCACAATCAACACGCCCTAACGTCAACATCATGGGGACGGCGTTGCTAATCACGGTCATGTAAGGACCCCTAGAAGGACTTAGATACCAATACCGGAACCTTTCTATTCTAGGGGGAGTTGTATGTCTGGATAACTAACGCATGTGCGCGAGTTGCCAACTCCAATCTCGGCAATCTCGGGTGTGAACTCCACATATCTTTACTCTTCTTGAATTGATTTACTTACACATCCGCTGTACGGCAGACTATCGCCATATCGGATCGAAGAATTCGGATTCATACTTATTATCTAGATAGGACTGGCCAGGCGCATGGTCAACCGTATGGAGGACTGCTTATCAACGCGGGCATGGATATCGACGTGATTTGTGATTTATTAATAGTGAAAGTGCCGTTAGAGGCATGTCGAGCTGATTATCTTTCTGAAGGCCTGTTAGTTTCTATTTTCCTACAAACAGAACCGGAAAGTTTATGGTTGATATTTGTCCTGTATTCTAGAAGCAAGTGGCAGCGTGTTCCACATATGATACAGCCTGTAGAGGACTACGATTAATCTTAAAGACACTGCCGCAGGAATATAGGGATCATTGTTGCCGGAAATCACACGCACTATCCATGAAAACAAGTTATGCACGATTGGACGTGCGAGCACCTGAAATAATCTACTGCTACACGCGAGGCACAAATATCCCTACAGGGTACTCGCTCTAGGAAGCAGACCGACCAAGGACGAGATACTGGCCGTATCGATGCCCCAATCGAGGAAGTACGCCTCAGAAAGGGAGGCATCCAGTTAGGATTGCAACTTATTCATTTTCGGTAACGGATTGTATAAGTTCGGGTCTCGGAAGTCGTTCTGACGCTATCACACCCCAAGTTCTCGGCGCACACCAACACAATCCTCCACGAGACTATCGGTTCCAGATCAAATCCCAGTGCATACGCGAATGAGCAGCTTACATCACGTAGCGTTGCCACACCTCAATGTCAATGTACTTAACATTAGTACCGCTTCTAGGTTGAAGGATCCAGCTTCATAGAGCCAGTTAACGCAGGATTCCATTCCTGGCTAGGAATCGTTGGAATAAGCGGCGCCTACAGGTACTTCAACCGAGCTTCATGTTCATCTCTAAGTCCCTTTGCATTCCGGATACGTGGCAAAACGTGGAGTTCTAGAGCATGCCCTCCTAGTGACGCTGGAACTGGTCCTCCCAGACCGTCTTGTATAATGGTAGAAACGATCGGGTAGGTAGCAGCCAAGGGGTTTGTAGCACCATTATACGAGAAGATGCAGGCAAATGCAAGGGCACCCTGCAGAGTGTGTCTTGTCAAATTCTGTCGGCTCGTATCATACCTAGAGGCATAGATCATATCCGCACAAGACCAGATGATAGACTGACTACTAGAGCAATCCGATCTGTCGCCATGAAGGCGTAATCAAGACTAACCCTGACCATTTTTTCGGAGGTAAACCCCTTCTTCCCTACGCATACTCCCTTCTGTAGCTCTTGACCTGCAGAAGAGTGCTTCTGGACTCAAGGGATGTCGTGTTGATAGATGGGAGAAGATAGGCTACTTATAACACATAGTTATATACTAGATAATACGTTGACCGGTACCATCTATTCAAAATCAGGACCGGAGCAACACGAATCATGACACGCAAGGTATTTCAGCGGTCATAAATGCTTGACAGCTCTAACGATATTGGGCAAATCTACACTAGAGGCTGGGGCTGGGAGATTGCTTTGGAGGTAACTACAAGACTGACCCCAGTGTTAATATGTGTGTGCACTGTAAATACACGGTACAGTATCCAGGCGTGAAGGTGGCAAAGCGTGATCGTGTCAGCGTTTTGTTGTGGGCGTTTTAAGTGGCTCCTCCTTCTTCCTTTCCCCCGAGACCCATCTGGAGCTGCAAGCTTATAATGGTAGTTACGATTGGCCGGTAGGCGGCTTAGCGATGGTTTTATTGCGAAATGGCAACGTGCCCTTTTTTACCCCACTGGTCCCAGCCTATCAAAGGCAGTTCTGCCTGAGAAGACGGCTTCCTTCAGTCTGGATTTGGCCCCATCCCGATCCCCGTCGATGCCGCTAACCAGCTCGTCTCGGAGGAGGGGAAGCTTCCCAATTGGGACGCCTTCGAGTTTCGTCGCGACCGCCAACTCGTCTTCTCGTCTCTCTCTTCTGTCTGCGCTGCTTGTAACCTTTTAATTCTGTCACGAATTACCATCGGGTCAAGCCGTTTGACCTGCTGAAGCCCCGCGACAGGGACCTTGCAGTATTCCCACCCTCTTAGCTTCTGACATCACTCCGCATCTAACCGTGATCCCTGCAACTCGCTTCCTTTTTTTCTTCGCTTTCCCTTCACCTCAAGATATTGCAAACCATCGCCTTCACTCACGCCGCGTTCAAGCCGGAGTGTAATTGCGATAGCTCAGGTACCAGATACCCATTCAGGAGGCCGCATTCTTTCCAGCAGTCCTATCGCCCAACTTGTGTCTGCTGCTGGGCTGGTTGCTGACCCTGCTATCGCTATCTGGGGTGGCATGTGATGCTCCAAGGCTTGTGCACGGGACTCAACACAGCTCTCAAGCTTTTGCGCCTGCCAGCTCTTCGGTCGTAAACATCGGACGACTCAACCCGCTGTCGGCCGAAGTCCCCCAAAGGCTACCTGCATCGGTCCTCATCCAGACCTCTCCGTCGCCAGTGTCCAGGATGACGGCCGCCAAGATCGCTCCCCCCGCCAGCGCCACGCTGCTCGGGCCCCTCTTGCCAGCTCTCCCAACCGCTACCCTCTCGACCCAACCCGCACCAGCTATCCTGCCCCTCCTCGCTCCCATCCTCAGACAACGCGTCCGCGTCTTCTCGTCAGACAGCAAGGAGCCGTGGTTAAGGCTATTATGCTACGACTCGGCAAACGTCTCAAAGCTCACGGACATCGTCCAGGGACCCTCGCTGGAGCCGCATCCGATCTCCGGCGAGGTGGAAATTGACTGGGAATATGACTCCCAGGCCCAGTATCGGCGCTTGGACAGGGAGACGCTCCAGGCCTTGATCGCCATCCCTGAACTTCAGCTCGGATTCCAGCTCGTGTTTTGCGTCGGTGACAACGATGGAGGCGGCGATGGATGGAGGGTGGCTGAGGTGCTGCCTATCGATGGTTCGAACCCCTTTGCAACCTTTGACGGCCAGGGGAGCATCGCCGCGGCCGAGAAGCACTACATCGAAATACAAACCCAGAAGTCCGCCCCGGCTGTAAACAGTGCTTCGAAGACAAACGGAAACACTCACCTTGATATCCCTGAGGATGACGATGACGACGATGACGACTATTGGGCTCGCTACGATGCCACCCCCGGGCGTTCGCCCTCCGTGCAGACGCCGGCTAAGCGCTCGCCCGCCCCTCAGTCCCTACAGGGATCGACCTCAAACCTAGCGCACAATACGTCGGCCGAGGACTCCTACTTCGCGCAATACGACGACGTCCAGCCTGCTATGGACAACCACGACCCCGACGAGGAACAGAACCTCGAGGGCCTTGCCCCACCCCTTGGCCTCGATCGCGTCGCCGGGGACCTAAACTCCACCGGCTCTCCCAAGCAGGCGGAAATAAGCGAGACAACTAGCACCTGGACGCTTGCCGAACCCCCTCGTGACACGCAGGCGAATGACATCGACCTCATGCACCCGCGCCCCGCGTCGAGCGCCAGCTCGTCAAAGGGCAGCGAGGCGATCGCCAAGCTTGAGGAGTCGGCAGAGAGACAGGGACAGAGCGAATTCGGCGTGAAACAGCATGTCTCCCGGAGTATCCGCAGCCTGTTCCTCCTGTCGCGCTCGGCGGGGATTGATAGAGCCGAGTTCGAGAGCATGGTCCGCACAGAGCTTGATCTGCTTGGTGTGATTGAGGGGGAAGATTAGATGGGAGGGGTCTTGTGCGGAAGTTCATGTACCATTAGCCTGGAGGGCGAGGAGTAGATGGAGATGGGGATGAATGTTGGGCGTGGACGCATTGCCGGGTGGGGATCTCCGGCAACCTTGTCTTAGCATCCTCTGGAGTTTGTTCATATTTATCTGTTCTGGGCGCGGGGTGTTTTTGCTTCTACTGCATGTCATGCCACAAATGCTGTTTGACCACAAAATAGGATGTATTGGAGTCTGACAGGGTCATAGCCGCTCCGAACTGAGGAGAGAATATCCATTTATAATTGGAATGTGGAAAACCACTGCGTACATGTACAAACAACTCTGAGTGTGTATCTCACTTCTTCCGAGCCCCGCTTCCCATTTCCGTAACGCCGAAAACCCAACCCCAGTAAATCTCACGAAATCACCAACTTGTCAAACGCGACCCTCGCACACTCTATGACTTGCAAGCACTGCGGCTTCTGCCCGTCCTTCATCTTCATCGGTGCGTACGGTGGTCCCGACGGTAACTCGACCCCGTCCTCATACAACTTATCCATCATCTCATGCCTCTTGACCGACCGCTCCTCGAGCCTCCGCACCGCTCTTGCAAGCCCTAGGTGGCCTGAGTTCCCGCTATCTCCCGCGCACAACGCGTCGTCGGGGTCGGTGCAGAGCCCGTAAATTTCGTAGCGGAGGACAGCTTGCAGGGCGAGCCGCCAGATATGGGGCGGCAGGTCTGTCTCGTTGATACCGCGCGAGAGCATGCACGCACCGCCTTCGCTGTCAGGCACCCTGGCCCACGGGCCGCCTAGTTCGCGAAAGGAGAAGTGGATATGTCTCGATTCGGAGCTTGCTTCGGTGGCGGCGGTGTCTACTACTTCGAGGAGACGGGCGTAGGCGTTGGTGAGGGAGGAGAGGAGAGCGGAGAGAAGGAACATGTTCTGCTGAGATTGGAAGGGAGGTACGGAGAGGGGGTCTTCTGTTAGTGGAAGGCTGCAGACAGGGCATTGGATGACGTCGTGGGCGGTCTTAGATGCCTTGCGGGCGACAGTAATGGCGATGGGGATGTTGTCGGATATGTTAGTTAGGGAGTCGAGAGCGAGGTAGATGCTGGAGAGGCAGGGACATGAGGCGTTGGGGAAGGCTTTCGAGCGTTTGTTCGTCGCCGGAGCCGTAGCCTCGGTGGCGTCAGAGGCGTCAGAGGCGTTGGAGGAATGCTCGGCTGGTGCATTGTTCTTCGAGAAGACACAGGTTCCGATTGCCTCGAATATACGGTGGACGGAACCCCTGGTCAACTCTACATCTGAGCAAGGGCCGTCGTTCTCGCTGTTGGGGTCGAAACATCCCATATCAGTAGCCTGGAAGAGGGACATATCCAAATCAAAAAATGGGTCCGTCGTGACTTGTGGCTGGGGAGCCGCTAGGAAAGGAAGATCAAGGGCTGGCATGATCTCAAGCGGGTTGTAACTGGGAATAGGCCTCCCAAGAGCTGATAGGTTTGCAGCTGAGGGGTGGTATGCCTGTGGAAGGCTTCCTGCATTCGATTCATCCAAAGACCATGGTAGCGATGGCTCGTCGGGCTGATCCTGCTCCACATGACGCCTTTTTTTTGGCCGTCCCATACGTTTCTGCGGGGAGTAGACACAGCGGACCCCCTCCCGAGCACAGCGGGAGCAGCCGCCTGGATCCTTAGAGCAAGCGAGTTTACGTGCGCCTAAAGGCATTTATCAGTTATCATGAGTTTCACGTACCTACTAAGGAAACACTGATACTCACGGCATTCATCACATGCCCGATGCATGACGACTTTGCTTAGCGCCCCCGGGGGAGACGGCGTAGCGGAAGCCGACGACGTGGACGGAGACATGGTTCGACTGTAGGAAGCGCTTTACTTCTAGACAACGCCGAGAGAACCCATTCGGTTCTGAAACGGTTTGCGATCGGCGGAAGCAAGGTTGGACGGGCCGCTTGTATTGCCTTTAAAGGTTGCTGAGTCCGCTAAGGCGCTTCGTGGGGCACGATGCAAGTGCATGTCTTGGAGAAGTCTAGCAGGGCTGACGCAGCGACCCTGATGGCTGTCGCCTCTTGGGAGGCGATGAGTAATAATAGAGGGGTGGTGTCCGTTGACAAATTATTACTGTGTACTTCGGGGCGATGGAGCGGTGGCCCCGCATTGCGCCGTGGGCGGTGAGCTTACGACTGGCAAAAAAAAAAAAAAAAACCGTTCAGCAAGTAAAAAGTTTTGGGACCGGAATGCTTCAATGACCTGGACTCGTGAGGCGTGGAGAATCCTTTCCTAATCCCACCAACCCGGCTCTTCCTGGATAGCAAGACACTCTCCAAACACACACTTACCTCACCCCAAACCCCAGTTGCTCTTCTAAGCCCGGACTCTTCCATAATACTGCACATGGCCACGGGCGATAACCGGCGGAAGCGGAAGGCTTCCCCGCCGGCCTCCAAGCCGGATGAGAGTTTCGGCGACGGAGATTTCGAAGGGGTTATCTCTCAGGACGATGAGTCTGACTTTGAGAGGGCTGATTCCGAGGATGGGAGCGATATTGAAGGCCTGGAAGCTGACGAGGGGCACTTTTCCGACGCTTCTTCGGACAAGAGCGACGTTTTGGCGCCGAACGGAACGAACGACCATGAGGCCAATTACAGAGTAGTTCAGGACGCGAATGGCGAGGAGCGCTACGAGTACGCCGAAATCGACCCTGTCTACGACTCGGACGATACGGATGCGGGGCAGCAGGCCAATACGATAGGGAATATTCCCTTGTCTTTCTACGACAGCTATCCCCACATTGGCTACGACCTGGATGGGAAGAAGATCATGCGCCCTGCTGCCGGCGGGGCGCTCGATGCACTGCTTGACTCGGTTGAAGTGCCAAAGGATTGGACAGGTCTTACCGACCCGGCGACGGGCCTGCCGTTGAAGATCAGCCAAGATGAGCTGGAGGTCCTCCGCAAGATCCAATTGAACGAAATCCCGGAAGATGGATATGACCCTTACCCTGTAGGTAACCCGCTGCTGCATGTTGTAGTGCCACCAAGCTAATATCTCCCAGGATTTGGTCGAGTACTTCACTGGTGTCGAGGAGAAGATGCCCCTAAGCGCGGCGCCCGAACCCAAGCGGAGATTCGTACCGTCGAAACACGAAGCGAAGCGGGTAGCAAAAATGGTGCGTCTAATGCGCGAGGGGAAGCTACTACCGTATAAGCCCCCAGAAGAGAAGGAAAGGGAGGAAGAGGAGAAGGAGGATGCATGGTACGATGTTTGGGCGAACGAGGAAGCCCAGGAGCCGCACGCCATGCATATGCCGGCGCCGAAACTTCCGCCCCCCGAACACGACCTCAGCATCAACCCGCCCGAGGAATACGTGCCCACGAAGGAGGAGAAAGAGGCCTGGGAGAAACAGGATCCCGAGGACCGGACCAAGAGCTTCCTGCCGACCAAGTATGATGCGCTACGGAAGGTGCCTGCCTACATGGACTTCACTAAGGAGCGGTTTGAGAGATGCCTTGATCTCTACCTTGCGCCCCGCATGCGCAAGAGCAAGCTCAACATTGACCCTATGTCACTTCTGCCGAAGCTGCCGCGCCCCGAAGAACTCAAGCCGTTCCCAACAGTCTGCCAGACAACGTTCAATATGCATAATGGGCGAGTGCGCAGTATATCTAGTAGCCCCACTGGCGACTGGATCGCGTCGGGTGGTGATGATGGTACTGTGTGCGTCTGGGATGTTAACGGACACTTAGAGTATCGGGTTAAGCTGAGTAGCGACGAGCCCGTCGACGTAGTGCGGTGGAGGCCTACTAGGGACACACTTATTCTCGCCGCCGCTGCTGGCGAGGAAGTTTTCTTCATAATTCCCGATATTGGTGTGGATGGCGTGCTCGAGGCGAGCAGGGACGTTCTCGACGCGGGCTTTGGATATGCCACTAATGGGAAGCAGCAGACGGTAGAAAGGACAGCCGACGGAGCGAGGAAAGACCCGCCTGGGAAGTGGGCGAGGCCGGGGTCACGGTTGGAGAAGCAGGGAGTTGTTCTTAAGGCTACGCTGAAATCGGCCGTTAAGGTCATCAGTTGGCATCGTCGCGGCGATTTCTTTGCTACCGTATCGCCGAACGGACAGCGAAATGCCGTAGCGATCCATACGCTTTCGAAACATCTAACCCAAATCCCCTTCAGGCGGTTGCGTGGACTCCCCCAGACGGCACACTTCCACCCGTCGAAACCACTCTTTTTCGTTGCAACGAGACAGGCGATCCGATGCTACGATCTCCAGCGTCAGCAGCTCATCAAAATCCTCCAGCCTGGGGCGAAGCACATCTCGTCCTTCGACATTCACGGCGGAGGTGATAACGTCATTGTGGGATCGTACGATCGGAGGCTGCTGTGGCACGACATGGACCTTTCGGCCCGGCCGTACAAGACCATGAGGTTCCACCCGCGGGCCATCCGTGCCGTGAAATACCACAAGGGGGGCTTCCCGCTGTTTGCCGACGCGAGCGACGACGGGACGCTACAGATTTTCCACGGGAAGGTGGTCAGCGATCTTATGGAAAACGCTACTATTGTGCCGGTGAAGATGCTTAGAGGTCACGAGGTGGTTGCCAGCTTGGGTGTTTTGGATGTCGACTGGCATCCGAGTCATCCGTGGTGCGTCAGCGCTGGAGCGGACGGAACGTGTAAGCTGTGGTGCTAGACAATAGGTCCCCGAGGCGGAGGAAAGGGAAGGTGGCGTATGCTGTGTCTGTCTGGGATCAGGGATCGGGGCCGCCTCGTTTCGGACAAGGTTATGAGAGGGCACAGTGTTGCGGAGGACATGGAGAATTGACTTATTTAAGGCTCCTTGAGATGAAATATAATACCCGTAAAGCCAGCGAAGTGCCGCCTTTCCCCGCCTGCCATCCCCGTGTCAGAGATGCCTGCCTAAAATAATGTCTTGGTGCCATGCG
Source organism: Microascus cirrosus (assembly GCA_030271035.1). Lineage (NCBI taxonomy): Eukaryota > Fungi > Ascomycota > Sordariomycetes > Microascales > Microascaceae > Microascus > Microascus cirrosus. Next base: position 90,776 of record JAMBUN010000333.1, on the reverse strand, counting down.
CGTCGAGAGTCTGAGAGCCAAACATTGACTTACAACGGTCCGCCTAGGCCTATCGGGTCACAACAGCATTGCGCACCCAATGTTTTGCCCGACCGCCGACCTTGACGACTTGTCTCCGTCATTTTGATATCTTGGCATCGAATCAAATGTCACTGCCCTATAGCCCTACGGTCGGCATTGTTGTGCCCTCCTTTCCGGCTCTCGGCAACAAACACGGTCTATTTCCTCGCCTTTTCACATCAGCGCGTCTTACACACACCGATATAGGCACCAAACATCTCTCTTTATTGTATCTAGACACCATCTCTAAACTTCCTAAACAAATTTAAGTCTACAGCCTTCGCCATGGCCTCATAGCCCTCTGGGTTCAAGTGAAGGTCGTCCCCCGAGTTGTACTCCTCCCTCAACCTCTCCGGGTCCTCCGGGTCCCGAACCGCTTCGTCAAAGTCAACCACGGCATCGAACCGCCCGCTCTCTCGAATCCACTCGTTAACCCTCTGTCTCGTGGCTTCCCACGCTGGGTCGTTATACACCGAGTCGGGGCCTAGGAGGGGCGTGATGGTCGCGCCGAAGACAGCGATGTCGAAGCGGTGGAGGCGGTCGATGATCTGCGAATAGGCGGCTATGAGCCGGTCACCAACCTCCTGCTGCGCCGCCTCCTCGGTGTCCGCCGTCCCGATGTCGTTTAGGCCGTTGTGGATGATGGCGTAGCGCGTGCCAGGCATGGCGATGACATCCCGGTCGATCCGCCCGAATGCGTTTGGACCTAGCCCGTCCGCCAACACGCGGTTACCACCGGCGGCCTCGTTGATCACGGCGATGTCCCGCGCTAAGCTGTCGTCTTGCATACGGAGACGGAGCTGGTCGGGCCACCGGTCGTTCTGGTTGGTGGTGGAGCCCCGGCCGTCGGCGATGGAGTCCCCGACTACGACGAGCGACGAAGCGTGCTTCGACACCTTGCCCTCAATACTGCTGATAAAGTACCAGTGGTCTGCACTGTCGGCGTCCTCGAGATCCTCCGCGTCCACGTGGTTCCCATGCACAAAGTACGATGTCGTGCGACTACCAGGGTGCGAGGTGATTTCGTTAGTCGTCTGGCCGGACGCGAGGTATACGCTGACTGTTACGATGGTTCCGGACTCGACGGGGAAGCGCACGGGGTCCGAGAGCACGGACCCACCGCTCGGTACGATGAAGTCCCCGCTGCCGGAGAAGGTGAGGGGGGTGAGCGTGGAGGGCTGGATGGCGGAGACGCCCGCGTTGTTTGTGGGGGGCAGAGCGAGACTTGCAGCGGTGATGGGGAGGTCAGAGCCGCCGAAGACGTTGCTGATCTGGAGGCGAACAGTGTCGGACGAGAGAGTCACCGTTACGGTTTGGCGGATGGTGGTGTTGGAAAAGACAAGGCCGGTTTCATTCTAGTGGGTTTCCTTGTTAATTGGTGCGGCTTCTTCGCCTAGCCATATGGGTGAGCGACTTACAAACGGCTCAGGCGGGAGATTGTGAGGCTCGGTGAGCTGCGGCATCGATCCCCAAATGCTAACCCATTTCTCGTTGTCCCGAGGGTAGACCGCGGAAGTGGATGCGTCGGCGACGGTCGAGACGACCAGGGCCGTGACGACGGCCGTCTTGGCCCAGAGACCGTTCAAGAAGCCGAACATTGCCCCTCAAGAGAACCGACAACACCGGAAGATCGAGCGAGTCGGTTGGGTTGCGAAAGATGAGAGCTCATCGTCATCCACAAGAGCCGGGGGACTGCGGCTAAATAGACGCTCTTCGTGCAGACCCAAGGCTCCTTTTCCGCCACTGCGATCACTGGGCGGGATCATTTCCGTCCGCGTCCTTCGCAGGGACCGAACCGCATCTCGCGGAGACCCGAGATTCGCCAATGCAACACCGGACCCGCAATCTCCCCAATCCCCGGTTTCCTGGGGCCGGACGTATTAGGCTAAATGAAACGACAACCGCGCTTTCCCCGGATTTAGCAAAGACGAGAGGGGGGAATCATCTCTCTTTGTCTCTGAAGACCGCTTTTGACAACGGTTTCCCGGGACAAGACGCCGGTCTTTCGGGTCGATGGCGTGCCGCTGGCTGTTTATATTGCGCACCTCTGTCACATACTCGTGTGGGTCGGACTGGGGCGTCGAGTCTGGTTGACTTAATATCAGGCCGAACTTTTCCGGGCCATCGGGTCCTGAATGCGAGTTTATTCGCGGGCGATGAGGAGGCCTTGGGCAATTCGCTCTACGCTTGGCATTGAAGCAAGATCGAAGAAACGAGTGTGATTTTGCGATCTAGAGACAACGGAAACATAAATGACTTCATAACTCATCCCATCATCGAATCAGGAAGAAGACAGAAAGAAGGAAGAGAAGAGGGATGCCAAGACCGATGTCTTGTAACCCCAGGAAACAAGGTACCGGGACACAAGTCGATTTATATGCCTCCGAGACATTGCAACCGCCAAGGGACCTGCCCGAACCCTGAGCATTTCCAAAATGAACTCCTTGCCGAGCCAATAACTCCGAATAGAACCTAATCCCCGTCTCTGTTCTCCTGATTCCGTCTATGTCTATTCTCCTTGCGGATTTTGAGTTTCTGTCTCCCCTCGCCTTGTCGAGGCTGTCAGGCTCATCTCCAGGGAAGGCAGGACAGATTCAGCAAGAAAACTGGAAGCAGGCATGGCGACTAAGAAGAAAAATAAAGAAAGAGGGTGTCTGCCTAATGGCTAGTAGACACCAAAATTCTTCCTTCAACAGTGGGAGATATGCGGTGTTCAAGCCAAGCGCACGTGTTCAACATGGAGTCATCGCCAGCTCGAGACAACGGAAGGTGCGAGGGTATAAGGGGCAAGGACAGTACCCCCACTGAACACAATCGATCGATAACCCAGATGACCCACGCAAGGAAGGAGCCTTCAGCCGTGAAGGGGAAATCCCGCAATACTTATGGGACGGGATGAAACGCCACACCGCCTCGTCCTTTCCGCGGTGGGCTATAAAGAATGAAGGGACTCATCAACCTCATCTTTTGTGATCTTAACCCAGTCGGACAGGTCAGCCAGGTCATCCCCCTCCGCCAAAACATCTTCCGGTTGAAGCGCCCCGGGATACTCTCGTAGTTCGTCAGGACACCATTCGCCAACAGCAACCAGCTCGTCCGCACCGATCAGAGGAGGCACGTCGTCATTGCTAGCTGGAACCCTCGGCCCCTCGATGGCAATCCGGTTATTATACTGCACCGTCTCGATCCAACTAACGAACCTCGAGTGGCGGGACTCTGGCAGCGCTGCCAATGTTGCTGGTGTCAGCGGCGTGCCCACCGAGTACACGATATCGACAGGAACTTCGGCGGTACAAGCGGCGGGGATGACGCCACGCGTCTGATTTTCGCGCTCGATAGGGTCGGAAACGACGTGGGTGTTGGGGCGTGGAAGGAAGTCGTCGTACGAGTTAGGTGACTCCTGCTGCGAGTCCCTGGGGGCGGACTCTACGGGGTGCTGGTTGTGGTGTCGCGAAGAGTGCATCGATTCCCCGCGGTCGAGGGTGCCCAGGATGGACGACTTTGAGACAGTCATATTGGCGGAGTATAGTGTGCCCGGATTCGGACGTTTGCTGCGCGGCGTACAGCGTGGTACTGTTGTCGAAGAGGTGACACAGACTGTCTCGGTTTGAGTTGTGACGAGTGAGAGTCCAACATGGGATTGCAAAAGCAACTGGACGAGGAAGGATGTGAAGAGGACCGTCGCAGTCACTTGCGGAGACAAAGCGACTTATAATTCTTGGGCTTCTCTCACAAATACAGGCATCGACACGCCGGACAGACACCAGTTAAAGGCTGGGTGTGTGTGTCTGTTCAGCACACACCCTCCAACACGCATGTCGAGTTGGGTTACATGAATAGCCGTCGTCCACCCACCCCCTCTTCATCCACACCCCTCTTCCATACGACCTCGATGTCGGGCTAAACCCAGCAGAATGGAGTCGCGACCTCCTCAATGGAAGGGAGTATACGGGCACCGAGAGGTGAACTTACGACTTCACTTGTCCGACTTGTCCGTGGGTTTCTACTATCAACACCCGCGAAAGGCTTGGCGAGATGTCATCTGGCTTGTTCGCCTTGTTTTGGAAACTTCCTGGGCCACGCACTCCCACTTTTGGGCCACCCCAATTCGGCATGCCACAATATATCACTCGTTCGGCTCTGGTCGAGCAGCGGGCGTTCCAAGCTTCCGGGCTCCTCTCTGCGTGACAATGCGAGCTCTACAATTCGGTCCACAGCGAACTTTCCCCAATTGTTTGAATTCCTTAGTTCATATTCGACTGGGGGTATGGCGGAAGTTTTTCCGTGTGTATCCGGCGCCCCGAACAAGCGGACCACTGCGGGAGTTTGCTTCTTTCGTGCATGTCCGCTGCGGGGGTAGAGAGCGTGCAGCTGCAAAGCATAACACAGCTTCCTTCTCCAGTTGAGGAAGCGCGACGGGGAGGAGCTGGGCCACTGGAGCGTTCCAGGCGGCACTGACGAATTACCACGCAGGACTGCAGCTCATCCGAAATCGGCTCTACGGACTTAACCTGCCCATGTTTCACCCAGGCACATGTTGGAAATGGAGGCCGTGACCAAGGCCCGATCTCAAAAGCGGAAAAAGTTCAATTGTGCATGCTGTCATTGTCAGGACGGATCCCACTAGTGGTTACACGTGTTTGATTGCCTTCGCCAGCGGTCCGCTTCTTTCGGCGCCGGCTGTCGGAGAGGGAGCATTAAGAGCGACGTCCATTGTTACGGTGACGGTCTTGTGACCGAGCGGCAAACTGAGCTGTTGGGCTCGGGGGACCAGCACGCTGACGTCACGGACATTGGAGGGCCATTGGGAAGGGGCCGGGCAGAGACGTGGGGTTGCTACACCTCGCCGAAACCTTGCTAACAATACCAAGAGGAACGGGGAAAGGGAGAAAGGAAACAAGGCCAGTCTGGGATGAGTCGGTGACGCCGGGGAATGTGTGCAGTTTTCGAAGCCCAGGGATTAGACCTATCGTGCCCGACGACGAAAAGGAATCAACGAGCGACTTGGATGGAGTCACGAGCCTACGGTTTTGACCTCGTATTGGTGGACGCCGACCGCGGCGCGCCCATGTTTTGGCACTGATGCAACTTGCCCTGCAAGACCAGAGGGGAACAAGGACGTCCTTCGTCCCAACTTCCTCGTGGTCTTCTCCCTTTAAGTCCAGGATGGACTGAGCGAACTCCCGGCCGGACTGCTCTGAAACGTGGCATGTGAATTGGGGATCTACGAGCCCTACAAGGCGGCCGCGCCAAGACTTTGCCACTGGCGATCCGTTCAAACGGATGCAAAAAAAAAAAAAAAGCTGATGGCCGGAAGAGGAAAATCTTTGTGCTGCCTTGATTGGAATGCAGGGTCCAAGGACGAGAGGGTCGAGGTCCGGCGACCTGGCCGTTCCAGAAATCTGCGGGTAAGGCGACAGAACTCTCTCGCCCTTCCACACGTCACGGGGTCTAACTGGAGCTCACACTAGGTGGTATATTCTCTTAATCCATTACGAAACCGATACACGATCTCTAGTGATACAATTTGGCTGCGCGACGGTGCGACGCGCAGAGTGTGGCGGTCACACCGCCGCGCCTGAGCTCTTTCCCCCCAGCGAGGAGCTTGGCGTGATCTTTGCGAGCAGGGCAGCGAAATTTGGCACTGAGCTGCTGTCCCATGGGGTTCCTTACAAATGCCGGTTGGGCGCGTTTGTGGAAGGAGGCGTAGGGCCGAACAGCCCGTCGACGGGTTGCGGTGTAGATCACGTCTGGGGAAGCATTTTCTAAGTCTCGTTGGTTTAACGGGCCAAAGTTGGGCACCAGTTACCGCTAATTTGCGGGGCGCAGCACTGATACCGTCTGTTCTCGGGGCAGAGGATCCAGCACCTCCTGGCCGACATCCAGCCTCGCCCAAGGTATCGAATGCTTCCACCCTGCCAGACATTCAGTTCTGCGAGAGAAATGTCGAGATGCGTAAGAAGTTTTATCAACAGCAAGGCCAAGGAACAAGCAATGATGCTGAGCTTCCCGATAGGAGTGCCGCCCAGGCTTGGCAGATGAGCGTCTTTGAGCCTTGTGATACAAGCCGACAAACTGATCAGACAGTTCTTTCTCTCCCATTAGCAAGGAAGGCTCAGCGCCAAGCACGGCATTCGCCTCAAGGCAGTTCGGGCCCCACATCAACGCCAGCATCCCAGGTCTTCTTATGGCACCATAATGCCACCGGTGCACGTCTCAACCCAGGCTACGAGTGGGTTTACTGCCGCACACCGCCAAAAGCAAGGCGTGCGATGTCATTTTCCTTGTTTTAGGGAGACTTGTTGACTTCGGACCTGCCCGACAGGACCCGGCTTTGGCTTCGTGCTCCAAGCTGGGTTGGGATGCCTCCTAGCGGGGGTGGCTGACCTTAGTGCACTTGCCCACGTGAAGAAACGGTTCGGCCTTCCTGTCGGGGAAACGCGCAGGTTTTGTACAGGAGCCGCTGTTAATGTGCATTCGCCGATGGACCTGTGGTTTCGGGACGTTCGGGGTCCTGGCGACTTCCTCTTCACGCTCATCCTTTTGCTCTCCCCTCTCATCCGTCGCATCACTCGACTAACTAAACCAGACAAATACACTTGCCATCTCAGGGCTTAAGCATCAGTGGCCCCCATCTGTTCGATTGGCCCATGTCTCATAAATGCGCTTCGCCTGAGGGCGGCGTCGAAGGATATTCCCCTTTTGGGTCGTGGTGCGCCGCCACTCCCTAAACCGAAGTCCCAAGCCCCACGGAGACTCAAGCGACGACCTATACGGAAGCCTCATTTACGGGATAGATGTGGAACGGGGCACGCTGAACGGGCCCCCAACGATTGGGGCAGGATTTGACCGGTCTCATTCCTGACCCGGGGAATGGTTCCAAGATGGGGGCGTAGGGCTCTGGAAGGCTACACCGAAATTTGCTAGAGCGCCACCTCTTTGCCATATCCCGACGCGGAAGTCACCCGTCCAACTTGCGATAAGCTAACTCTGTCTTTAGGTTAGGGTTATCACTCGTGCCTCGTAAAATAGTGAGTCGGTGAGACCACTAGCACTAGCTACTTTATCAAACAGGAGAAACGAGGCAAGAGTTAGAGCGCCCCGTGGATTCGTCTAATCCCGAGATATCTGCCGCTTCGCTTGTCCCACGACGGGCGCTTTCCTGCAGCTATTTTAGTTCGCCGAAGAATCAGTCCTTCTACTGTGCTGACTCGTCGGACTCGAGCTTCCAAGGGGACCCCAAGTTTAAAATGAATGTGAATTGGATTATCAGTCCTCCGGAAGTTCTGCGCCCTCCAAGCCAGGAGAGGTATTAGAGTAGTGCCGGCAGGTTAGCTGCACCGAACATGCCCCTTAGGCTACACCGAGCTAGGAAACCCCCCAGAAGCAGTTCGACGGCGATAATGTCTATTAAGACCAATAACAGTCGATATCCTCCAAAAGGCTGCTGCTGACTATGATCGATTGTAAAAGGGGGATTCACCGTGTACTCGGGCTTAGTACAACGCCCCGGAAATTCTATTTTTGGAGCCTGACAGTGCCTCCGATCTCTTGAGCAACTCCCTGCAGGACTACCACCGTGACGGCGAGCAGACGGCCTTCAGTCCAAGATGCAGCCGTATAATGTCGTCTAAGTGCTTGTCATCCCTTCTGAGGAGAAGGTTCTAGTCATTTTAGCTTTCTTCAATGATATTCTATATTGATGTCTAATACGATCTTAGTTGTGTTATTCACCAGCGCTTGGGCAAGACCTGTCACTAACATACAGCTCACCCGTCACGCTTCATGGGGACGCCTCTCCCACCGAATCACCCACGGCTGCGTTGGCCGTGAGAACAGCGACGTATAATCCGTTGGCGGGACAGAGGACCTGCCGTCGACAGTCTCAAACTTGAACTCCCTCACCAATGTCGATACAATCGTACATAGATTGACATAGGCAAACTTCTCGCCAATGCACCTATGCCTCCCCGCACCAAACGGCAAGTACGGACTTCCTGTCCCTTTGCTCACAGCTCCGTACCCGTAGTCCACGATGTCCGACTCGTCCTCGTCTTCCGTACGATCATCCCACCGGTGCGGATCCCACTCGTTGGCATTACGGAAGTAGGCTTCGCTCATGTGCGTCGCGATTGGGGACGCGACGAGGACCTTATCAGTGGTGACGACGTAGTCTGTCTCGGGGATAGGCATGGGACACATGACCTTGCGCATGAGGGAGTGGATGGATGAGTGTACTCGCAGCGTCTCCTTGACAACGTTTTGCAGAAGGGGAAGGCGGTCGAGGTCGGCGTATTCGAAGGGGCGTGATCCGAGTGTTTGCACCTGCTCTTGGTATAGCTCCTCCTGGATAGCCTGGTGAGCGGCAAGACGGAGCATGATCCACGAGCTGGCAGACGACGACGAGTGCTGTCCGCCCATAAGCAGCGTGATCATCATATGCGCGATCTCCTTGTCTGGGATCGGCTGCCCGCTCTTATACTGACAGCTCATGAGATGCCATATCATGTCAGTCTCCTCTCCCTCCGGCTTCCCGCCTGCCTTCCGCCGTTTGTTGATGATATCCAAGTACACGGCACTCATCTTCGCGTGCGCAGCATCGCGCCTGCGGTTCTGCGGAAGGGGTGCCCACGGCATGAGGAAGTTGATGGGCCGGAACCCGCCGTCGAGGTCGTGGTACAGCTCCGCGAACTCGGCCGTCAGCTTCCGCCGGACCTCCTCCCCCTGGAGTGTGCGGCCAGCCGTGAATATGGTAATCTCGGCCATAGCGCCCGGGATGTCCACCTTCCCACTCCGGCCCTTGAAGGAGGCCGCCGACTTGGTGTAGTCCAGAACCTCGTGCTCGATCAAGCGCACGTATGACACGAGGGCGGAGTGGGTGAGGCCGAACTTGACGAACTTCTTTTGCTCCATGAGCTTCGAGTTGGGGCAGTCGTAGATGATGTCGGAGCCAAAGACGGGCGTCGTGAGGGGCCCGTAGATCTCCTCGGCGTTGACGTCCTTTAACTTGCCGTTGAGGATGAACTCGTTACCACGTGTGCCGAGGTAGACGGTCATTTTCTTACCCAAGAGGATGAAGGTGAAGATGTCGCCGTGCTGGAAAAGGGGTGTGTGTGTTAGTAGGATTGACGAAGGGGCGGGTTCAGGGGTACGGAGCCAAGTTAGGAGGGGAAGCCGGTGTACCTTCTTCTGGCATTGCTGATAAAAATGGAGCGGATGCATGCCGTAGGAGACGGCATTGCCAATAAAGGGAATCCAGTGGAAGACGAGAGGAGGCTCCGACTTCCTGCGGGGAAGAAGCTGCCAGGAGACGTTGAGGAGGACCACCGCGAAGAAGACAGCAACGCCGTATACAGGGCCACGAACGGCAGAGCTGGCATCCTCCAGCCAGGAGAGCTGGGCGAGGCCGGGTAATGTCATAGCGAGAATGATTTCTTTGGACTGGGTCTCGTTTCCTTGGAGTACGCCAGGTTGGACCAGAAGCCACGTCGAGTCCGCCACGTTCCAGGATCAGTGTAAACCGTCAGCGTCAAAGAAGGGAACGAGAAGGAGCAAGGAAACCACATCGACGAGACTCCTTAATAATCTTCAGATATCTGTCGAGACTTCGGAGACGACAGTATTGATATCTCTTTGTTCACTTACACGCTCGTCGTATCCGCATTCGGGTTCCCTCCAGATTCGCATTCGTATTCGTATATCGGCGCCGGAGCCGGTCCCACTTTTATATCGGGGCTCCATATCCGGCGTCACTTACTAGAAACGCCTCGCCCAGCTAGAGGGTGTATAATCTTCTGTTCTTTAACACACGGTTGACAGATCAGGGGTCACAGGTTACTTCTGTGTAAGCCGGGGCCGGGACCCCCGCCGGGGGTGGGCGGGGGCGGGGGGTTTTCGGTACGGGCGTGCGGGCGTTGCCTGGGACAGAATGGTCGTCGAGAGGAGACGGTCCTCACCAACGGATAGCGGAGGATATTGCGTGTTGCACCCATCGACACCGAGATAGTTGTACAGTTCCCTTATAGGGGTAACTCTGCGTCTGGTTGTCAAGCGCCGTCCGGCAGGGAGGTCGAGGAACCCGCAATAGGCTCTCCCAATACCGCGTTAACAACAAGCTTATCCCTTGTCCTAGGCGTTCTCACAGCAGTTAGTATTCTTCCAGTTACGCAGCGTCTCGGCCGTGGAGGAGCCTGACCACCACCTTTCACCTCTTCGTACGTCAACAAGGCTTCCAATTTTCCAATATCAACCAATGCGCTCGCTTCCTTGGTATGTAAGCGTCTAATAATCGACATAACCATGTCCCATCTCTGAATCTTACTGCCGAAAACTCGTATCTTGGCTCGTCATGCAAGGTGCTAATGCAAAAGGGGCATATCCAACGCACAACACTCAGGTATCTTCGTTACTCTCCTCGTTTGCCATTGACGCCCGCCTCCGCAATTTCCCCGCCTTGAATCTCCTGACAACTTGATACGACCTATCCAGCTCTGTCTCCACGCCAAGCCGGACCTTCAGTGCCGCCACTGCCGGCCACACGCTCTTCTCTCCCTTCATGATCCAGTACTTGAGCGTGTCCCTGGTCGGCGTCTCCAACAGCCTCCCAAAGTCTGACGCTGACAACTCTGGGACTAAGAGCATATTATGCCCGGGGATCCTCTCGTCAATCAGAAAACGTCTTATCCTCATCGGAAGTAGCCCGAGAGCATCAAGCTGTCGTAGACGGTGGCGCAGCTCCAGGCCGACCAGACGGAGTATGAACGCCGTCGCCCGCGAGATGGCACCGCGTTTCTCCATTATTGAAGGGCCATGCATGTCACTCTGTAAGAAAGGCGCCAGGTACGGTCGGGCCTGGGAAACTAAGTAGTGATTTACATTAAACAGCTCGGCCGCGCGGTGCAAGGGGGATCCCCGGCCGGCGTATGTGATCTGCGTCCAGTGGCGGAACTTGGTGGATGTGGCAGGCGCCCACGGTATGATATTTCCGTCAACATCTTTGCAGAGCATCGTCGTCTCGCGATGTCCGTAGAATGCGGCGGTATGTGCATTGGAAGCCACCGCCGCCGTCCAGATAAGCTAAGAGGACGGTCATGTCAGTATCTCGCGCTACGCTCACTCGGACCGCGAGGCTAGTTCGTGATATCTTACCACGTGGGGAGCAGTGACGTGGTTCAGCAGGGTCGGAATACCTGCATCCTCAACCGTCGCCACTGTGATGTTTAACACCCTCTTGGTTCTGTTGTATGCCTCCTCGAATGTCAAGTCCCCTACGTTCGCACGGACACAATCCTCCAGCACCCTAATATCGAGGAAGTAGCCTTCGCGAGCGTACCTCCACATACGTCTCCTAAGGGTCATCAGCATCGTTAGCCACGGCCACCTGTCGCTCTCTTCACCTCCCCGACAAAATGCCGAGAGGTCGATGCCGTCACCCCTGAGAACCTCAGGAAGCTCCTCTTCGGTATGCACGGCGACAAGCGCAGCGATGAGTGCCCCAGTAGCGGTGCCCGTGATGATCCTCGGAAGTAGGCCTCTCAGGAAGAGTGCTCTTATCACGCCCAGATGGTACAGTCCAAAAATGGCGCCTCCCTGGAGAACAAGAGTGCTCCTCCCATACGCCTGACGCATATCATGAATGACGTTCATCTTCATCTGAGTCGAGACGGTCGGTAAGCCCCCCTTAGTTGCGGGCCCGGATCCGTCAGCTGGCGCATTGGGCAACGTTCTGATATAATATATGCACTGCGCCATCTGGGTGGCGTACTCTTCAATGAGATACTTGGTTCCCGAGAAGGCATGATTGTAAAGCTTCGGTACGGTGATATTTCCTAGATTCCTCACGAGACACAAGCGCAATGCGTTGATCAGGTGGGGTAGGTCGCCGTTTTCACGATATAGGACCATGGAAGCCAAACAGTGGCTGATGAGGCCGTAGTCGTAGAGTACGGACGCGTAGTTATTGCGCCAGACGTCGAGCTCGAGTAGCTTGTCGAGCTGGTTGGCGGCCTCCTGCCATTCCTCAAAGGTCCGCGCATCTTGAAGACGTTGGACCCAGACCTCGACAGGATTTTCGCTGTTGAACCAGGTCCATAGTTTCTACGAATGAACCGGGTTAGCTGTTGAGTGTCCGGCGGAGCCAACTCGAATTGAGTGACAGCCACCGCCGAGAGACCCGATGCCTATGTCTGAACTCACCTTGCCCCAAAACGTAACGACATATAGACACAAATCCCATAGTCCAAACAACAGCCCTGTGCCAAACATTATCATGGTTGAGCAGGGTTCGTACGGGAGCGGCCAACGGGCAGGTGAGACGGAGTGGAGCATGCGGCTCGATGTCGTCACCGGCGTAGCCTCAGTAGGTATGATCGAAAGAGATATGGGTACGGGTGAAGACTGCATAGAGACATATCCAATCTGGTGAGAAAAAGGCGAGATTTTGGGGGTTGTTGCCATCACGGGCTGATGAGATCATGGTCTAGCGGGTACCTGGAGATCACATGTCATTATTCAGTTGGTGGCACCTCCCACATGGTGTGGTGGGAAGGTCCGACGGGAATGTGGAGAAAGTCTCGCACAGCGCCGTCTTAAGGCGATGCCGCAACTCCGCGCTTGCAGGGCAAATTCCGATGAGGAGAAACTAACTCAACTTCTCAAAGACGTTCAAAAGATTGGGCGATGATATAATACACAGTTCAGATGCCACTACAAAAGACCACGAGGTAGCGTGCTCTAACGAAATAAACCCAGAATGCCGAACCGCGCCAGTAACCCCCGTCCGTTTTGACCCCGTGCCCTTAATGCGTGGTGGTAGTTCGAAAAGATTAACCGCAAACAACGTGGCTACCATATGTCTGGGTGCCAGCTCTCAGTCCTCGTCATCGTCGTCGATGATGTTCCGGCGGCGGTAGCTGCTGCTATGCTTGGAACCAGCCGGCAGATCGTCGTCCGCCTCTCCGTCGGCATCATCATCAGATGCCTCCGCCGTCTTCTGCCTCTTGGTTCGGGGCCGATCATCCTCGTCCTCATCGTCGAGTATCTCCTCCTCTTCTTCTTCCTCCTCCTCCTCTTCGTCCTCGTCACTGGGGGCGATAAAGTCATCGCCGAGGTCGTAGTCCTCTTGTCGTCGAGCACCATCCGGCCGATCGTCGTCCGAATCGTACTCAGGCCGGCGTCTCTTGCCTCGGCTGCCCGGGGCTCCGCGCTTCCGCCCACCACGGGGGCCGCCTTCTAGGTCATCGACAGAAAGGAGGCCGCCCGCGCCGCGCGAGCGAGGGCCACCCTCCATCCTCGCGGCGGCGTTCTCGCGTTTCCTCTGGGCTCTCATGCGCTCCTTCTCAGCCAGCTCAGCTTGCTTCCTCTGTAACTCTGGATCGTGAGTGGTCTTGATGATCCTACTGGCCTCGTCCTGGGCCCTGGCCTCGCGCATCCGCATAGTCAAACGCTGGAGTGCTTGATCGTCGAGCGACTTGTTCTGGCGGATGGTGTATTCCTCCCCAACGTGTCCGACAATCATGAAGAGGCCGCTGCTCAGATGTGCCGCGGCAGCATAGGTGTGTGTATCCTGGAGGTCGTCGTACGGTTTGTCTGGGGGAGGAGCCATCTGCTTCTTCTGAATGGCGAAGTGCTCATCCCCAACAGACATGCTCAGCGATCCGTCGCTCCACCTGTAGATGTTCGCATTGCTCCTCAGCTCGCCGGTTTCGCGGTCACGGTACCATCGCACTACTGGCTTAGGGTTCGGTGATCTCGCGTTCTCAATGTCCCAGGCGCTGGGCTCAAACGTATCGGGGTCGAAGGGCTCGGGGACGAATTTCACGAAGTCGGGCACTTTGAGAGAAGCGATCTGGAGTGACAGAACAGTCAGCTACGGCCTTCTGGGCATCCATCGATGCACGAACTGATATGTGGGCCTAAGCGGCTTACCATTCCATCCTTCGTCTTGGGGGTGCGATGCCTGTATATCTGGATCCCCGCAATAACCTTATCCTGATGGTCGGGCGCCTCTTGCTCCCGATCACTTTCGTACCCTTGCGCTGCGTTGGCATCACCGGCATCCGAGTCCAGATCCTTGTCGCTGAGGACCTGGGCTGGGGGAGAGCCTGATTGGCCTTCGTCGCCATCGCCGAAGAGGTCGTCACCGCTCTCGTCCTGAAGGTCAACCGGGTCGTCGGAGTCGGACATCGCGTAGGACAAAGTCGTAGGATCGGGGGGCTGATGCCAAGGATAGCAGCGAAGATCGAATACGTGAGTACGTTATTCCAAGAAATACGTTGGAAAGAACGAAGAGGCTGGAGAAGGTAATGGAAGCTGCCGATTCCAGGGCGAGCAAAAGTTGCTGGGCCCTTCGCGTTTTCCTGCACGACGGTCGCAAAAGCGTAGAGCTCTCTGCTTTGGTGCTTATCCTCTCGCTGGGTGGAGAGTTCAGCCACTTAGTAAAAAAACTCCTGTGGCGTTGTTACAGCTGCTGGCAGGCGTATCGGACCTGCGATCCCGTCGGCCGTCGCCTGGATTGTCGCCTAATTTGCTGTTCCTGGACTAGCCCCGTTCCAGGTCGTCGCGAGCCACATCCGGCGGGTAGTACATTTTGTGAGTATCCCAGGAGACCCCAGAAACCCCTTTCGCCTATCTGCTCAGGCTTGAACCTCACCGAACATTATCTCTGGCATCGAAGGCGTTCCCCACGCGACAACCCTTAATATCCGCAGCCAGACAACCGCCGGCCTTCGCAGTGCATGGCCTTCGAAACAAGAGGCCTGGTTTAAAGTGTGTGATCGCCGAAACGTCGCTCCCTGCCGCCGCCACCCTTGGGCCCTGCGGCTGCATTGTCCTATTGCCTCTTTTGTGAGGTTTGGCGCCCAAAGCCCATCGCGTGCCCGCTGCCACTAGAACCCCTCTTCACCAAAGTTCGGTTCTACACCATTTCAAGGCCAAAAATGTCCAACCTCTTCTCTGGAATGTGAGTTGTCTTCCACTTTGCTATCGCCGGCCCTAGGCCAATCCTCATGCTCGCCACCCTCTATGCTCTTCTTTTTGTCGCGGCGTCTGGGCGGGTAGCTATACGGGTATGCACATATGGCTATCACTTAGCGGTCAAGCCGGATGGCAGCCACCAACCCTGGACAGCGATCAGGGAGCATGACGCTCTTGAGCTGCCCGATCTGTGCATCTTTTGGGGGTAGCTTGTTCACACAGCACCCCTCACCTGTCACGGTCCCCTGCCCCGCCTTCTTTTCCCTGCATAATAGGAGCTGTCGCGCCGCCCACAGCACGGGGTAACTGCGTCCACCAGCACAGTTCAAGACGGCGGGAAGCTCGTGGTCGCCCTGTTTCGTCCTAGTCCTCTTTATCCCTGACTGCCGAGTCCGCAATTGGCCGGCGGTGTTTCATTTCGAGTTTTGCCTCGCTGAACTGAAAGAACCCTGCTGTGGCCTCCCGAGAGGCACATTGACTTCCTCGGGCCTTACCGACCACACGACACCTTACGCATTTCGTGGTTATTAACCGCTTGCCTCGACCTTGGGAGGACCATCGCTAACGACCGCGTCGCAGAAACGCCCGGTTCCGTGGCACGGACAGGCGGCAGCAGCAGCAACAGCAGCAGGGCCAGAGCAGGAGCAGCCCGACGACATCCGGCCAGCCGTCTCCCACCGTCACTCCTCAGCCCCAACCCCAGCCCCAGCCGCCTTCCCAACAGCAGCCGCCAACGTCTAATCTGGCCCCGCGAGTGCCCCCTTTGCCAGCCTCACCATCTCTCTCCCAGACCATCGGCATGAACGAGTCTAGCGGGGCAATGGCCCCATCTGACGACCCCCTGAGCGCCTATACTCTGCCCAAGCCCCTGCCCCTGTGGTTAAACCATACCTATGCAAAGCACATTGTCAAAGGAAACTTCATGACTCTGAGTGCCCGGCCAAAGACGGTCGAACAGGGCGAATGGATTGCGCACCATGGTAAGTTGGAGGCTACAAGTCTAGTTTAGGACAGTCTAACATGTTCCTATTAATAGTGGTGGAGCATTACCGCAACTTGTGGAATTTTGTTCGTGTCCTCCATGAGAAGGAGGACGATGGTTCAGTCATATGTAACGCATCAACTTGCCCAAAGACCTCTGCTGGAGCGTAAGTATAAGTCTGGTGCTAAAATCATGATTCTGTTCTGCTTACGCCTGCCTTCCAGCAACCACTCATTCACATGGCTCAACTCAAAGAAAGAGCCCGTTGAATTGCCTGCCCGTGAGTACATGACCCTGATGCAGCGCTGGATATCCGGCAAGATCGACGACGGAACTATCTTCCCCACTGACCCCGCTGGGGTGTCATACGCCCACAACCCGGCCATCACCACCACTCCCCTCTCCCAGCTCTCGAACCCCAACGAGAGGGAGTACGTGGGCCAGCGGTCTGGCTTCCCTGAGACTTTCATCGAGGTCTGCCAAACCATTTTCCGACAGATGTTCCGCGTCTATGCCCATCTCTACTGGGCTCACTTCATCGACCCGTTTTACCACCTCAACCTAGAGAAACAACTCAACAGCTGCTTCAGCCATTTCATCCTCACCGCCACCGCGCTAGACATGCTGAAGCCGCACGAACTGGAGCCCATGCAAGCTCTGATCGACCTGTGGGCTGCTAACGGCACGTTCCCTCCTGAATCGAAGGCCTATGAGTACGCCAACCTTCGTGCCGGGGAGCGCCTTATGCAGCTTGCCGGGGCCGCCTAATATAGACGCGAGCTTCACGATGAACCGCGAGAGACAGCGCAATGGGCAGCTGGAGCATATAAGGCAGGGTATCGCGTGTTAGGTTAGCATGGTAGCATGGGGACATCTACGAGCCGGTGAGAGGATGAACAGAATACAGGACAGGGGTGGATGATAGAAGGGCGGTCGATATTGCTGAGGTTGTTAAAGAGTTAATGATTCGGGCTCGCATATGCATTTGGAATTAGGGGACAGTATTCAGACGCAAGATACAAGATCGGAAACTAGGGAGCTCATAATCGAATCGACGCCTGGATCTTTAGGGATGCGAGTGCATCTACTCTGTGTTACCGAGCGTGGAAATTTTGATTGAGTTTTTGAACCTCATTTAGTTGAGGAACTTGGCTCTGTTTGGAGATTATAGGAGACATATTTGCGAGTACGATGAGCCCTTGATGGCAGACGGAGAGTTGTTACCAGCACTGTCGATGCTACAGTTGCTTCCACAGATAAGTCTGCGTTTTCTGTCCAGGCTAGTGAACTCCGGAGCTGAAAATCATACTGAGGTTGAGCTGGGAGGTTGAGCAGCGCTTACGGACCGCAAGCGTATCCGCCTGGCTTGGGACAGTCGCCACTGTCCTTTCTCCTGCCAGACTTTCGATCAACGATGGGCGAATTACCCTTAACCATGTATCTAGTGGTCACTAGGAGTTGGGGGACTTCTCACGCGGCTTCCGACACACGTACCCATAGGTCTCGGGGAGGCCAGGGGGTAACGGTGCCGAGGGCCGCCGAGAGCACCGACTGACCCAGGACGTACCGGAAGCCACAGCGCGGTTCCGAGTCTATTCCCGATATCCATTCCTCCTCTATAGGGCGTTTCGTCTTCTTCCGACTTGACACAATGTGGTCACACATCAGTGGAAGGATATCCACCCGTTTGACCTTGGGGAGCGCACAAGGGAACCTACGACGAAGATCCTCTATAGCGAGAGGAATATCAGGGAGGAGGCACCGGGAAGGGCGTGGAGGGCCCCGCTATTCGGGTCGGACTTCCCATCTCCCCCGGGCTTGCGACAAAAATGCCATTCCAGAACCCGTACCCGATAGAAGTAGCCTTGAAGGCTATCGACACATCGCGATCGATTCGGAAACGCCACAATCTGTGGACTGCACTTTCACTCGGCCCGGTTGCTCCCCCGCATCGATTATCTGTGTCCCCCTTGGCCCGCCTCCCCCTTGTCCCATCGATATAGGAGCACTCGGAGGACACGAGCTTGGTACCACAGCAACAGGAGATGGCCCCATGCGTACATCTGTCCTCCAACGGACGATTCTTACGACTATGCCCGTGCTGCCCACTACAGGCTTGGGTCGCGCGACTGGCATTTCCATCCCTCTGCTCTTTCCGCACTCCCCCTGCTCACCATCAGCGACAGCCGGATGGACTCAGTCCGACACCATGCCTACTTCCGCAGCCTTATCCTCCGGTTCCGTCGCGTCTCACATGCACCAGACAAGTCACCTACGGAAAACTCCTGCGCGCTAGGAAGTGCCCCTCTTCGGAAAGACAGAGAACATGGAGGCCGTGGAGCGCTACACGGGTGTTTCAGACATGTTGTCATACGATAGAGGCATGAGTGGTCAACATGCACTCAATTTACGACCCTGCGTACGCCTCGCGGGGATATTTTACGATCGTAAAATGTCGTGACTCGTCATTTTGATTCCATGTACGAGACAGATGGACGGGGTTCCTTTAGTTTGATGTCCCGTTCTGTTCTTGTCCTTCAGTTTCGTGACTCTTCTCCCGAGGATCTCTTACGCTGCATATATTCTAGGTACAGCATACGGCCGAATGGCCCTTGGACTGCGCATCTGTTGCACCGCTGGTTCGACCAAGGGCGACCGTACGTCGACTTGCGCGTTGCATATCACGCCTTGTCAAGAAACACAGCCACCTCGCCAAGGGATTTACGAATCGCTTTACGTGAAGAGACTGAAAGATAGCCAGCAATGAAGCAAGATCATCGGCCGCCTCGCAAAAAGTTGCCGTTGACCCAGGCACGGCCGAGAGTCATTGTCATCTCCACCAAAGGCTAGCTAGAAGCGAACGAGACAAAACTTACCCGCCAGTTGCCAGTCACATGCAAGGAACCCCCCTGGCTCTTTAAGGAGAGTAACACTGGGCCTAGCCTCTGTGCTGCGGTGACCGGCGGCTTGATCACGGGAACTGGGTTTCACTGAGAGTGTTCTGCGCAGCTCGGCTGCGGGTTGCCGTGACTCGTGGAAGGGAGGCGAGGGGCGTGTCCGGATAGGGAAAGGTGATGATACGATCGAAGGGACTCCACGGGGTTATCGAGGAGCGGTCACGAAAAGAATGAGGATCTCGAATCTTCTTCCCACTGCCTTCCAGGGGCTGCTTGCTGTACGAGGGTCTTCATGGAGATGGGGACAAGGAACTGCGCAACATCGAAACAAACGCAGAGATTACCCTAGTGGCGGTGAAGCTTGAGACCAGCTCCTCCGGTCCCAGAATAGAGGAAGGAGGGGGCTCATTCTCGATAGGTTGCCAGGGGATTGGTGAGGTACAGGCACCGCCATTCCCAAGAGACCCTCATCGTGACGTTGCAAGCTCACTGAGTGAGTCAACTCCAGTGCGCTGTCGCGTCCCTTGGCTTGCGTCCCCCTTGGTGCCTGACCTTAGCTCTTCCGCTATCAAACGTCTCTCGCGGATATGGGCTATCCGGCCCACTGCAAAATGAAGTTACTCCTTGTGGATACGCTGCTGTGACCGTGTATGGACTATACGAAGGGTTCCGGCAAGCTGGGGCCCGCAGCACCCCGCTGGTTTCGCTTTTGACTCAGATCTGTGGTCCATTAATAGCCCCGGTTTTCGTTCCAATCAGGCAACAAACTTCCCGAAGCGGTGTGTGAGAGCGCCCGGCCAACAATCAGGAAGGCGGCGAGATGGAGCGGCCCGCTAGACGCCGTTACGTCGTCCGGACCCCAATGCCTCTTCCCCGCGGGACGTCAAGGCAAGATTTAGCGCTCTCAAAGAACCCACATCGGGAGGAGAGCACCAGTGGAGGGGGCGATGTGGGCAGGCTGTATCCTTGCAAATGTTTCTCACCGCCATTCCTCCTTGGGCGCTGTCAACCGGAGACAGCCGCTTGGGGGATATTGCCCCTTTCGGCGGGTTTCCTTTGCTTATATCAGGTTGCCGGGGAGAGTGAATCCAAAACCTGCAGGGGCTGAGCGGCAAGATGCGCAAAGCAGGAACAAGGTCAGCATTCCGTCATGGATATTTTTGGCTGCGGCATCCCTGCGTCTTCCAGAAGCCATGTCGCCACAGAGAGCCACGAAGGACTGTCCGACTTTGAATAATAATTGGGCCTTTCTGTCTGTTAGCTGGAGGCATTTGCGGAGTGAGGTGCAAGTAACCAAACGCTTGAAAGATGATGCCACTGCTTGGCTCAGTCCTGCGGCCGGTGGAGAGTGTCCACGTCGGCCGTTTTCACTGAAGAGATTTTACGGGCCCGGCCCTGGGATTTGGATAAGCCGTAAGAACTATTCTCACCCCATCGGGTGATAGCATGCGTGTGGCGGGCGGAGTGAGTACATTTGATGGGGGACGATGAGATCGCAACCTGCGGTGAGACGTCAACAGCGTGGCTGGGCAATGGGGCGTGAGAGACAGAGACTGGCAGAAGTAAACAGCTGGTTGCAGTTGGGAAAATATCCCCCGCTGACTGGGTGACCACTTTCAGCACTATCGTCAGACGCTACTGGAGATGGATCCCATTAAAGGCGCAAATCTTCAGCTGGTATGGGCTTTTTTCTCAGCTCACCGCCACCCTTAACGGGGAGAAAACCGCCGAAAGCGAGGTCCAGCTCAACAAAGCCTCGGATGGGGACAACGGACTAAGGCTTCAGCCTCAACCGACGGAGCGTGAAGAGTCGGTCTGACTATCATATCACGATGAACATTTTGTCGCCTCTCGTTAGGAGCTTGTAATGGAGCGGAACTGGCGCCAGCACATCTCACCCGTCCGCACAAGGTGCGGGCGAGCTCACTCGAGCGTCATGAGCGCTGACGGTGTTGACACAGAGGTCACAGGAGCTGCTGCCAGCTGCTCGCGCCCCCGCCCATGCGTCCCAAACAAGTAGCCGAGTATATTTTTATCATCGGCGTCGGGCGCGTGGGGTTTCAACCGTCCCCAAACAACCAGCACCAATCGATGCCTCCTCGCAGAGCGTTGGGCATAGGTCGGGTAGCCTTCGATGTCATCCGGCCCCCAAGCCCAGCTTCCCGGCCGGACTTCGTCCAACCGGGGGAATGTATGGGCCTCTCTAGTTCATGCAGCTGTCGCTCGAATCTTGTACCTTCCCTGATTAGCGTGGACCCCCTGACAACCCCGTCCGAGGCGTCCGTCAGTCTCGGAGACGTGACAGGTGGACGTGTGTTCGCGGAGGGGGAGGTCTCGCAACGGGTCGTCACACAAGATGGCTCGGGTCTGAGGAATCACTTGCTGCTTGCCTTCGCGGGGTCGATGTTTCGCTCCCGGCGCGCAGCCGGCATACCCGGAGGTTTGGGTCAAAGCACGCCTCATGCTTGAAGGGTTGGGCCGCAGTAATGAGCAAAGGATTCGCCGCGACGACGATCATTCGCGTCGGGGGTTGGCTGAGAGTTGACGAAACGTCTGGGTCATTCTTCGGGACTTGCAAGCATCACCCTGCGTAAGCATCAAAGGAGAATTATAGGCCAGTCATCAAACACTACGTCCAGTCATTGTCGCGACCAAGATTCGTGCATCTTATCGGACAATTCAGGTAAGTCCTGAAGAGAATTTGAGTGAACCCCCTCGCTATCGCCATGGATCTACGTGGGATGCGAGTCGCGAACGCGGTTGCCCCAGTCCGCCATATAACCCTTTTGGGCCAAGAGTACCCAGCACCATCAACAAGATCATTGTGATGAGAAACAAACGCCTCACTGGCCCGACAAAAACAAACATGCCGAGGTCTCGGTCTCACACATCAACCCGCGCTGCAGAAACGCCGCGGGTTGAAAAAAAGCTGCAGTTGACGGGGCGGAGGGGGACGTACCTGGCCGCTTCTCATGCGGCCATGGTGCACGGTGGAGCACAAGCCTCGGGCAAGTGCCAATGACGGCCGCGATTCCTTCTCCTCGCTTCATTTTATGGCACAAGTCCAAAGTTTAGGTCCCCGTTCGACACCTTGGCCAAGCCAGCTCCTCTCCACTCTCCGCGGGATCCTCCCAGCCACCGGGATTACTGGCCTGCGATGTCAAGAGCACTGCCCTGCTCCTTTGTATATCCCGGGCCCGGATGTGCAAAGGGAAGAACCAGGCTCGCTTCATAAGCAAAAAAGTAGATCGGTAAAGGGCCGCAAGCAGCTGAAGCTTCCGACCTGATGTTCATCTTCTCACCGGAAAGGGGGATCATGCGATCCGACGGAAGGGGGATCTCATATCCAGGACGAATAGCATGGTCTGCCTGTCTTCGAGTGCTGTTATTCGGTGGAACCGGCTTACATTTGCAGCTTCGCAAGCTGGTGGGTGGGATGTTCATGTTCTCGATACGGAGAGTCAGGCGAGGCAATGCCGCTCAAGTCTGATGACCACTGCAGGATTATCGACCGCACTTCGCCAGAAAACGGAAATAGTAGGGTGGCCGCTGGCCTCAGAGTGCCGAAATTTGCAGGACCTCCGGCCGATTGGGAAATGGTCTCGTCATCCTCTGTGATTCTTCCTCGGGTATGCAGACGTAAGGAGATCGAGCGAGAGCCATCCTGAACCGCGATGCTTCGCCCCTGTGGGATGGTATTCGAATCCGCGTGTATCTCGTACATGGCTGACTTCCGAGCTGCCGAGTTCTGGCAAACGCGCGTCCACCTATAATGCCCCTAGGTCGCGACCTGTGGCATCAGGTAAGGAAGGGGACGATCACGAACAACAACACCAGGCTTGGCTCGCCCGCTAGCAACCTGACGTAAAGTGGTCGCTGCCTTCACGTTGGCCTGCTTTGCTCGGGGGACTAGCCCCGGGGATGGTCATACCCACGCACGGCGATAGGAAGTCTTCCGAGTCGGGGCTGATCCGACACCTGCCACGGGACGGTGGGAAATCGAGACCCGGCCCGTTGCGGACCAGTGCTTCGGCAGCGATTCGATGGGGCCAGATGACTGGGATGGAGACGTTGGGTATGAACGCCGGTTCCAGGTTTTGCAGGGGTCGTTTCTGCCCAACCTCGGGTTTGACCCGCTGAAATGGCTTGGCTTCGGGCTTTGGTTGGTCCCCAGGCTGGTCCTGCCTCCGCGAGAAGCGTGTATTCTGTACCAAGATTTTCGGTATTCTTTGCAGCGAGTGACTCATCTTTAACCACGCAAGTGGCGAACAAATTTCGTCTCTGGAGGTACATCGCAGAGGGGTATCACATACCTCACGTGCCGCTGCATTCTTCGGTCTCCGCCCTGTTTCTTCGCTTTCTTCGCGATCCGTTCCCTCTGATATGGGTGAGTTTCGAACCGGAGCGCTCCTGCTACCAGTTTTTTTTTTTTTTTTTTTTTTTTTTTTTTTTTGGCTGGGGTCCTTCACACAATGTCCCCATTCGGGAAGCCAATTGGCACGAGCACCTCCCCGTGGAGATTGCCCGGACCACTCGGAAATATCGCAAAGCATTCCGCCCCAGCAATCCATTCGCTCGAACGCCCTTGCGGTGTAAGGGCGCTCTTGGTTGTCACGATGTGATGTGGATGCCCGAGAGGGAAGCTGTCCAGTCGGACGCTCCCCGCCGAAGGGTCCCCGTCATGAGATGCCATCCCTGGCATCTCCCGTTGGGACTGGAGAAGTCGAGATACCAGAGGACGGATTGGACACTGTACCAAGTCCCTCTACGCAGGTGGGAGACGTAGGAAGCCGTTTCCAACTCGCCCTGCATCTAGAGCATCCAACGCCAATAGCCATTACCTCTCCCGAGCTCCTGTCTCTCCCGTTCAGTGTCAGTGAGTCAGGGACTCCAAGGCGCTCAGCTACAACGCAATCTCTCGCCCAAGCCGGAGGTCGACGTTGCGGTTGCCCAAACTACTCTTTCCTCTCTCGGCAAGTCTTGGAATTTTAGTCTTTCATGGGACAGAGCCAGCAGCGACAAACTCGGTCTAGCTCTCCCGCTGTCTCCGCGGTCCGCTCCCTCGTGACAAGGGTCCAGCACTAACAGCCGTTCCTCGGGACGCCCCTGCGGAGAATTATGGCCCTTAGTCGACAGCGTGGAGACACCCTGTCGTTGTCTTCTTGATGTCGCTAATTGCCCCGTGGAAGAGCCCCTTGAATTATGCTCTCTCGGCATACCCTGTAGAATTTTTTTTTTTGGCGCGTTCTGCGTGAGCATACCTCGGCGAGCCCATGAGAGCAGGCGGCTGAGCGGGCAGATACCAACATTTGGGGGTCATGCAGCGATCAGCACCCTCTGGAGGATCGCGCGACTACCGTCCATGCCTGAAGGCGCCCACTGAAATCCCCTATCACGCAGCCATCCCTCCACCCACTCACCATTCTGCGCCTTTACTCGCAGGCTGGTCTGTAACCGATGCCCACTGGCTCTTCCCACTGGCGTGCCCGCCCACACACACACACACCACCTGCCTCCTGCCGCACCCTCGCACGCAACATGCACGCCCACCGCCCAACTTCCCAGATTGGTCGATTCTATGAGCCTGACCTCTCTGTCGTCCCCCTCCTCCACTCCTCGGTTCCCACTTCCTCCACCCTCCTGCTGTACGCCCACCCCCCACCCGCTCTGTTATTCAGACAGAAGTGGATGTTCCCCCTAGACCTGGTTCTCTCCGCCATTTTTTGGAAGTACTTGGGACCTTGACGATGTACCTTGGGTCTCCTCGCGCTCTCTAGAGAAGGCCACTTTCGCGGCCAACTACAACAGTGCCCCCTCCATCTACATATATCCTCTTCCATCCCGCCCCTCCATTTCCTCCATGGTTTCCCTCTCCTCAGTGTCTTCGCTATTACCGTCATCATCATCTATATCGGCTTTGCCCTGTTTCTTGTCGGGATATCACCTGCTCCTCTCTTTGAACGTAACCCTTCTTCGATATTTCTCTCACTTTCGCCCAGCCGCTACAAGAGCATTCCCCTCAGAAACTACCACTTGCGAAGCCAGCTTGTGAGTGCACCTTTCCAGTATCTTTAGCGGATCCCGTCTGCTATCAAACCTTCTTTTCTTTGCTCCACTCTCTCCGCTCCGGGACCCTTCCATTCACGTCGGGAGCCCACGGGATCCTGAGGAGGGAGAAACAAACTTGGGCAATTGTCACCCATGTTTGTCTTCGTTCTCACGACCTGACGCTGTTCGGAGGGAATAATTCCACTCCCGCCTCTTCCGCCCCGCAGCAACTTCACTCTCCGTTCACTTCCGCTTCCCTCTTCACACCCCACTGCCCTCATACAACCCTTGCGCGCTGAGCCTGTCTGCACTGCTGTGTCTTGAGTCCTCCTGGATTGTCGCCAGCGACGACCATCACTACCTTTCCCGCGTCCTTCGTCTGGTTGGCTCAGCCCAGAAACTGTGGCTTCAGAACACGGAAGCTCGCATCCCTGTCCAATATTACCTGCCCTCGCAAATATCATGTCAACTTTTTCTCTCACCGCTCCTCTCAAACTAACTGTCTTCTCAGCATTGTGAAAATCGAGAATTTCACAATAATCCAGGCTCCTTCATCCCTCAGCCGCTGCCATCCACCCGCGGACTTCAACGTCGGCTTGCACGTCGGCTCTCACACACACCTTAGGCGAGCCCATTGAGTCCTTCCATGGTCTCAAATTTTCAGATGAACCAGCTCTTTAGTCCCACATCACTGGCTCTCGATTCCAGCCAGAAGTACACCAAGGACGACACCATATTAGACAACTCGAACCTGGACTCAGCGTTAGAGATGTCTCCCCACATGGCGGATAGCAGGAGGGAGTCCTTTGCAGTCGGCCCTGCGCTTTTCTCCCCGAAGACTGAAACATGGGATGCGGTCGACATGCAGTCAATACCGTCTACCACCGGCTACTCAGACCATGCCAACAGCAACAACCCCTTCTTCCGCCTAGATCAGACTCAGAACACAGCTCCTTTCGCTGGCCAGGCATCTCAGTGGGCATTCGGCAACGGGTCGGGAACTTGCACGCCGATGCCGCAGTTCGACGCTTTCCCGGACTTCGACAACAAGGCGTCGATCTTCCAACGGCCTATGGGCGCTTCCACCCCGTTTAGCAACCCGAATGTCAACATATTCGCCGGTCTCAACTCCGCGACGACGACGACTAGCGCACCCACGATCCCCACAACATCTGCCGCTACAGGCCAGGGTGTATCGGCGCTCCCGCGGAATGATGTCGGCGCCCACGGACAGAAGAAGCTGCCTGCGAGCTCCACAGTGCCGTCGCACAACGACCTCCGGAGAGGTGACGGCATCCGGAAAAAGAACGCTCGATTCGATATACCTCCTGACCGGAATCTGAGCAACATCGACCAACTGATTGCTCAGTCGACCGATGAGCAGGAAATTAAGGAGCTCAAGCAGCAGAAGCGTCTGCTCCGCAACCGACAGGCAGCGTAAGTATCACCTTCGTTCCGCCCACTCTGAGCTGCGCCAGTCTTCACAAAGAAGAGGAGCAACAATCGTAAATGAGGACCATGCTAATAGCCGCCTCTCACAGGCTTGACTCTCGTCAACGAAAGAAGCTTCACACTGAGAGGCTTGAGGATGAGAAGAAGCAATTCACGAACCTGATGGGCGACATGGAAGAGGAGATCAACGGGCTCAAGGCAAGGGTCGAGCAGCTCATGCGCGAGAGGCAGTCTTACCAAGAGTGTATTGAGGCTATGACGCTCGAGAAGGAGGAGATGATCCGTGCCCACACCCTCGAGACCGGCGAGCTGCGCAAGAAAGTCGGTGTCCTGACTGAGCACATCCGTCGGACCGAAGGCTCGGATTCGTTGGCTGGCGCCGACACCTCGTCCCACGACTTCCACGGCGGTTTCGAGCCTATGGCAGGCATGGCCATGACGAATGACTGGAACAACATCGGCTATATCAACAACTTTGGTGTTGAGCAGCCGGTTAAGAATGAAGAGATGGAGATGTTGCCCACCAAGAAGAACGACAACGCCCTTGCCCCCGAGCAGGACAAGTCAACAGCCCAGGGTGGCCTGCTATTCATGCTCTTCCTCGTCGGGGCCTTTGTCATGTCGAACCGCTCGACGCCAAACCTGCCTCAGGTCTCGGAGGATGTTCGGGAAGCATCTGCCAATATACTCGAGAACGTGCTCAAGGACGCCGGGGTCGCGACTACTCCGACGTCGATGGGTGTCGAGGCGATACCGCCACAGCCGTCTGCCCCTGCCAGCTGGGACAACATGGGTGGGGTGACATTCGGAAACGCCAACATGGGTTCATCTATGCTCGGTGATCTCGCGGACTCCCTCACGCAGCCGACCCAGGAGCAGTCGAACGAGCAGCTATTTTCCATAACACCGACTCAGTTCAATGGTGTCAACTCGCAAGAATTCATCCAGCCTTTGCCTGAGCGCACAACGAGCCAAGGACGACGAAACCTGGCGAATTCGCTCACGGCTATGCGAGCAAATCGACAGTCGGCGGCTGATGTGTACACAAGGTCTTTACTCTGGGACCAGATACCCAGCGAAGTCGTTCGAAGCTTTGTCAAAATGGTCTCCGACTGCAACCATGCGCAAGGGGATGTGAATCCCATAGCCTCATGACGGGCTTTCAGAACCACCAGCATATCCAAGCCTTGAATCTCGGGCATAATTCGCAGGTGTGGGCAATAGCCAAGACCTGTTCTGTTTTTTTAATTCTATCATTCTACCTTCATCCATATCATACACCCTCATGCACCGCTCCCGCGGCCACAGACCTATTGCTCACGCATCGGATCCCCCCCAAAAAAAACACCTCATTCTTCGGATGAACTGGAATTCTTGTTCTATCTTGTTACCTGTTATTTCCTTCATTCTGCTCTGCATTTCCTACTTCCGGTCTCCTCAGCAAGCGGGCGTTTGATTTCTTTTGCTTTCATGGCTCTTTTTCAACTGGCTTCTAGCGACTTTAGTTGGATTTCCGCAATCGATATCACATGTTCTTCACTCCTTCATACGGCGGCTTACAGTATACCGGTATATACTGAGCCCTAGGCGACATCGCGACACGAAGATCTCTTCTCGCGACAAACAGCGGACGCATCGGAACCAGCCCAGTCCTCGCGCAGAAACTCTGTACCAACTGCTGTTTCTTTATTCGCTTCTCGGGCGCTCCCCTAGTCAGACTGGAGGTGAACGCTTGATCTTCTTGGACCACTTCGGACCGCACTTTGCATATATATTTGCAGTGGTCTGGTACTCGGACTTTCTCGCACCTTTGGTTTGCATCCAGGGTTTTTTCTTTTTTGTTTATGCTGCGTTGTTCCTGTCTGACATGCCTCGTGATCTTACTCTCCTGTTTGGGGGAGGAGGATCATAGGCATGACTACGTACTGCTGCTCAGTGTTGGATGGCAGCTTTGCTTGCCAGCCTACCTTGAGCAGCAAAGGCATCACAAGACGGGTTTACACGACATGTTTAGCTACGGTTATGGCTTGGGGCATTGGCGTTGACGGGACTGCGGTTTTCCTAGTCATATTCTTCTCAGCGACTTGTTTTGGATGTCGAACAACCGCCATCTTCGGCGGTATGATTTACGACTACCAGGGGAGGCCACTTCCGCCGTTCGAAAAGACATGCGGAAATTGGCGAGCCGATTTGCTTCGGCTGCAAAATACAACAGCGGATGGCTTTCACACCTCATCTTCAGCTTATGACGAGAGGGAGTCGAACGTCACTCGGGTTTTGCATCGTTTTGAAACAAGAACCTGCCCGGAACCCACACCCCATACACACACTATCGACCCAAGAAAGGGTCGCCTTTCGACCTTCCTCCTTCTCCTTTGTCCAACGGGCCCTGGAATACGGGCTTTCTTGGCACCCTTCATACAACCCTCGCCCCTCCGGAGTGTGGCTTCTGCACGACGTCATGATGGACACGAGATGATTTACACGTTGGCATGGCATGGCATGGCATGTGCGCTCATTTTTGGATCTGCCGCTGAGGCATGCACTTTTTTTTTTCTATAACATTAGCACCTAGCCTCGACGGCACCTACTTTCCTATCTAGCATTAGTCTCATGATTTATGAATACCATCCGCTTTTCAAAGCCACTGCAGAGACGCCAGTGCGATGCCCTAGGCTAATACGTGTGATACCTGCTTCTGCAGTCTGAACATAAACATGATTGTAGTATCTCGGAAGTCCAACTACACTACAGTTAATGTCTTCGGGAAGAGGCGCAGATGGCCGCGGCCGCCTTGCCCAAGCTTGTTGATTGGTGCCCAACGGCATGTGGGCTTTCTGATCTTTCAGCTGAGTAATGCTACCCTTCGGCGGCTGTACGGGAGAACGGCTGGTACAGCAGAAGACACATATACGGACTACGTCAATGATCTGCTCAACCACGCTCCTGTTGGGATGTTATGTCTTGCGCGTCCACTCCAAGAAGACTAAGCTTCCCGCGGGTATTTCCCTTTATGAGGGAGAGCACCATTCGGCTAACTATTCGTCGGGATGGCTTCACAGAGCAGTTAGAGTAGCGCCGGCAACTGCCTTGATCCGACTCCATCGAGCACATCCACGACCCTCTTGCTGGATTTTGCGGAAGAGTATGCTGCTGTCAATGTGCGTATATGACTGACAAAATCGGTCGATTTCGCTGAGAGCTGCCAAGCGTGGCGGCAACCGCTCCATGACACACGGCGGCAGGACGGAGCCTTTTTTTTAAACACCCAGAGCTAACCAGCGCCCACAACATATTCAAAAGCTTTTACAATGTGTTTCACAATATTAGGATATCCCAAAGTACAATGGGATTGTTTTGAAGGGGTATATGGGATTCGTTGTAAGAATAAAATTGGGCGGCGTAAAGGAAGGCGAGGTGGTTTGGTGAGTCTACTTTTTTGATATGCGGTTTCCACAAGGATGGATTGAACAAAATTCTGCACGTCTTATCGAAGAACATACCCGATTTGTGTGTTTTCGTTGCTTTCTGATGTGGTTGGTCGGGCGTTGAGTGCGGTTGTATCCAAATCTCCAGCGAGTCTACCAAAGGAGTAACCGTCAAACGGAGTCCTTGACGTCATTGTGGACGTCACTCTGGCTTTATTCTATTTCTGGAGCGTCAAATCTCTTGGATTTCTGCTGTGGGCTCAAATCAGCTTTGATTTCCAACTATGAGCTTTGAAATAGCGGCTGCGAGCTTCTATTCCAGGTGGAATGTTCGAGCTAGGGGAGGGGGCAATGATTGGTGTGCGAGTCTCGTGACGATCAGCTGCTGCTTGGTTTCGACGAATAGAAGTGGCGGAGATATTTGGTTGCTGATAGCGTTTGTGCTGGACCAGAAAGCTTATCGGATGTCTTGTGTAGAGCTGCTAGTGCAGGCGAGCGCGTGATCTTCTCCTCAGGCGAGTATGGGTGGCCAGACGGATTTCGTCGTCTGGGGACGTAAGAGGGGAACACCAACTCGTTCCTTACAAGGGGGAATACAGGGAACGTGAATACACGGGTTAAATTATGGCTTCAATATAATTCTTCAAGTGGTATCTGCACGGACAAGAAAAAGCGCATCCGTAACTTGTTGGACGTGAACATCCATCAACGACACTATCTTTTGGAAAGGGATAGGACACCCCAAGGCCAAGCATATTATTCAGCGAATAATTGAGCCGGGATCCTAGGCGATGTATGCCTGTCCTGTAAAAGGCATTAAGATCTAAAAATAAAATACAGACTCGAAGGACAGGGAAGACGTCCAATTCGAATAAGCCGGCTAGCTGTCCGAGAAATCCAATTGAGGACTAAAGGCTTGACAAGCAATCGCCAAGACCCGTAATCGGAATGCAAACCGGCGCAATTGATTTATTTCCTTCCAACACCATAACAACCTTTCCATTGCGAGTGGTTATTCGTTTTTTGTACTACGTATGTCGTCTAGAAGCCGTGGGGGGGGGTTCCACATTCGAGACGCCATGTCCGGAGCATTCCGTCCCGCTTTACTATTTTTGGCGACCATTACCAACGAGGCGGAACCGATCGGGCGCCAAGACCGGAGTTTCACAACATCTCAAAGCTTAGGTGGACGTCAAGCAAAGAAGAAATGACGCAGGGACGGGGAAGAATCTCTGCAACTGATGGATTTAATGGAATTTAAGAATGTGTTTTAAATCCCCGGATACCTCCACTACAACTTTATGGTCCTTGTGGATTAATGCTTCAGTCTCTTGGAATAGCCAACTCCTTACCCTGCAATCCCGCGTATCACGATGGTTTGAGTTTCGAATCGTCCACCAAGACTCGGCAAAGCCCTTCCACCCAATGCAGTTAAATGCTGCTGCGTCGAGATTGGGCGTTCCTCCACTCTTATTGGATGTGTCTGCTCTGTCTTCCGCCCCGGACCTCTTCCAGCACTAACATCAACAGAGTTAGACGTCAGATAAGGTCGCCCTGGAGACCAACATGGCACCATTTCTCATCCAGAATGGAGTACGTCAAGAGATACATTACTAAGGAGTTATCAGGGACGGCTTCTGGTAAGCTCAAGGTCTATTTATATCTCACCATCTTGATGCCCGCCCCCCGATTCTGGACTTCCTCCTTCTATCTTAACTTTTCACTTCTGAGATTTCAGTATCGTGCAACAGTTACTATTCATATTACCAACAGGAAAAAGAAAAGCCGATTCGTTCAACGCTTGACATCTGTCATCCACACTTGGAGAAAAGAAGATTTTGGTAAGGCTCAAATACTCATCCACCGCCATCGTTCCTCGTTTACACTTCACCAACCTGCATCACCACCATCACTACTTTGCACCCTCAAGCCTCATGCAAGTCTTACAAAGCCTTGTCAAATTTGGCGGAACTTTGGACTTCCCAAGATGCTCGCGATGTTGGACTTGGTGTCTTGCTAACACACTGCACAGATCTTCGGACTACTTACTACTCGCTTACTACAAGTATTCAACCTTGGCTATCTCACCTTGAGCCTCAGGCACAAGGAATTGCTATAATATTCGGCCTTAGACCATACAACTGGTATCTACCCATGGCGTGTCACCAGTTGTAGAGTGTCATAACCTCAGTTTACTAACACAGGTAGACAGGGTTTCTGTATCACTTACTAAGAATCGCGTGAGGTCTTGCATCGAACGTTGCTTTGCAATCAGAAAGGCCCAGAAAACATACACCAGCCGCGTCGACTTACATAAGGCATATCAGGTATTCGACATTTACCTCTCACTACCATTCACTAAACCGAGAAGAATCACATGTCCACCATGCCTTTCTCAGTGCGTTATCACCTCAGGGGTAACAAGACTGACAATCCCGCCCACCTCCGCACCATGGCACTGCAGTTCGCCGACCGCATGCTCAAACCCCCCGTCTACCCGCCGCTCGCCGGCCACAGAATCGGAGGAGATGCAAGCAACTGCCTCCTCGACTGTCAGCCAAACCTCGAGCGAGAGCAGAACTTCTTCCTAAGATTCCCTCCTGAGTGGAGTCTCCAGCTTCCCAGGTCTGAAGCGCCCAATGACATCCTAAAGGTGAGCCAGTGGCTCCAAGACGTTGAACGCGCCGGGGGTCATCGGTCACACATGCCCATTGGCACGCTAGAGTGGCTTGATGAACACTCACGAGAGGATCGGCGCCAAACCGATAACTACCTCAAGGTGTGCCGGTGGCTCCGAGATGTTGAGAACGCCCGGGGTGATTGGCAGCTAGCGCAACAAAAGTCTCATAATAAAGGTAACGAGGACGACGCCGTTCAGGACGCGTCCGCCAAGATGGACAATATCAGCCATTCCTTGCGGTCTTGCCTGCAGTCCATGCAGCCGACACTCGAAGTTGTTCGAGAGCGCCGCGCGGTGCTCCTGGAGAGTCTTTCGAACGGACTTTCCATGCTCCGGACGGACGGTACGTCAGGAAAAGCACAGTTCGAAGTTGGCTGGGAAGACACAGCCAACATGGACAACGAGGAACTCGGCTATCTGACTTCGGCTGTCGAATCTGAGTGGTTCGGCGACAGAGAGAGCCACTAAAGGCTTTCTTCTCCATCACCTGCGCCGAGCCCTTTGTCGTGCGCACATAACCTTTTGGCCATTCTAGATTGTACTCGGCAATGTCTCATGTGGACGGCAAAGGTATTCTCAGCGCTGGGTGCCCAGGCCGTCGTCGACCTTGAGTCACCAATGACCTCTCGGCCTTTCCCAAGATTGTCGTTTAGGACAACGCCTCGTGTGGCGAAAAAACAGGATCCCGGCTCCGGCCCGCTCCCGCGCTGATCCCTTCGCGCCTTTGTCACCTTGTGCGCTTGGCTACTCTAGGTTATTGAGCCAGTCCCGTGTCCGGACGATAGCAAGGTCTCGGCCGGTCTCTGTTCCACGGGTGCTCTCGCGTCGATCGCTATCCTTGTGTCGCTTGGAGCTTTTGGCTATCCTAAATTATTGAATTAGCCACTGGCTCCAGTGGCGGCAAGGTCTCGAAGTCAGGACCCCTTCAATCTGCAGGCACCCTCGGGAAAAGGAAAACACCATAAAGCAAAGAAGAGACACTACGTATGAGCAAATTGGCTCAACAATGGGTCAACTCCCACTTGGCAAAAAAAAAGGGGGGAACGCCCGGATGCAACAACCGACCTCGACCATGAATACTAACCGTACAATACAAAAAAATAACGATCCCAGAGATATTACCATGGCACGGTGCCACGGGCTGCTTGCAGTTCGTTACAACAAAAGCTCGCGCGGTAGCAGCAGCCAGCAGCACTGTGTTCCCGGATCCCCCACACATACAATGGCCCGAAGTGTTCGCGCTCCCAGCTGTCGGCGACGAGCTGAGGCTGATCTGGCCAACCTTGGTTGTTCCCAAGCCTGAGTTAAGTTCGGCGAGGTACCGCCCCAAACGGACTTGAACAGCTTCAAAACAAAACAAAAAAAGGCCTTCCAAAAATGAAAGCAAAAAGTGTTTCCTTTGTTTCTTTTATGGGGAAGCTCACATTCTCCTTTTTTCTTTGTTTAAGGGTGACAAAACCGGACTCCATGCCTCCACGTTGGCGTCACCCGGGAACCTGGCAGGTCTACTCTGAGATTGGGCTGGTGGCTAGGTAGTAGTATCTCGAGATCAGAGTGTGTCTTCGTCAGAGCTGAATGGAGCCGTGGTACCCAAGTAGGGGCCTTCGTTGAGTGAGTGCATACCCAAGCATATACTCACGTGGAGACTTACATGAATCTGAGCGTATTGTTGTGAACTGTTAAATACAATCTCTTAGGAAGGAGAGCCCTATGTATTACCTCTGGGGTACCGCAGGCATGTTCAGGTGATGTCATTCATGTCATTCCGTCGTAGGCTACGAGCTCGTCTTGTGAACCGTTAAATGACATCTCATTAGGTAACGACTCTTTCGCAATGCCGCCTAGGGTATTGGTGGGATGTCCCAGGCGTCTCTGTGTCCTCGGTAGCACCCGAGCTTGACTTATTTACTGCTGACTGCACCCTATTAGGCGGAAGGATCCCGTACAATGCCCCTAAAATGTTGGTGATATGTCCCGGGTATTTCCCTGTCTGCCATAGCCTCCAAGCTCGTACTCCCGCTGTTGCACTAGAGTATTTTCCGCCATAGAAACAAGCCCGTATTCGTCCACATGTAGCCGGATAATAGGCCTCTCCTGAGCGAAGTCTCGATTAGAATCCTGCTGGGGTAGGTTGAACCTCGAGGGAAGTCTGCTCGGGTAAGTTTCTCTCTTTGAATGAACCCTTGCTAGAGCGATCCTCGAATATGCCATGAGAATCTTACTCTGATTCTGAGGACAGAAGGGATCAGGAAAAGTACTAGGAGTTTTCCTAAGCTAGAGCTTGTGGTTTCATGGACAAATACATCCCGTCCGGACTAACACCCGGCATTAAATAGCCCGCAAGTATGGCCCTCTTCCGTCACCCTTCCTAAAGCGTTGGGGACTGTTTCCCTATGGGGTTGTACAGGTGAGAGGCAAACCTGATGCTGAGGTGTCTCGTTGAACCATTGAGGGGCTCTCACTGGAGGTTATGAAAGGAACAGAGGAAGCTTCCTCAAACTAACTCTTGCAACCCCGAGACAAAGATATCTTGTCCACCACCCCCAGAGAGAAGACTCACGAGTGTGACTCTTCCGTCTAGCTGCTGCCTCTGAATGGGAAGGGGTTCTCCAGACAAATTTTTGAGAAGCTTCAGTTCAAGGTAGTTCGTCCCGACCAAAGTCCCTGTGCGACTCCTTTGTTCATCCGCCGCCCCTAAGGCCACGGGAGCAGCTCAATTTGGAGATACATCGAATTCCCAGGTCTTGTTGGGCCGTCGAGAGAACCTACAGGAAGTTTTCGAACATGCCGGTCTTGAAAAGAAAAAAAAAAAAACTTACGAGACCATGACACTAGAAGCTATCGCTACAAGCCGGCCCTTGCGCTGATGGCTGGACAGAGGTGCCCCTAAAGCAGCGCCTCTGTTGGATACCCGAGCAGGATAAGACTGCGAGCACACGCCGTTCCGCCGCTGCAACCTCCCGATGCCTCCCAACCGGCGCGCTGCATCGGAATCCTCGTGTTCCTCCCTCAATTATCACTACTCTCCAGAGGAAACGGCGAAATACTCCCTGGGAGGGAGGCATGATAACGAGAGACATGCGTCGCAGGTCGCTGTCGCCCCTTCTTCCAATCATCTTCGCATCTTACTCCCCGCCGCCCCTGGGATCTGGACTATCGGTCACCGTCGACTTTCCGATTCGATCCGCCCGTACGCCCGCCGCTTCTTTGGTACCCCTGCCCTTGTCCCATTGGGCTCCGATCTGTCGATCCGCGATCCACTACACTCAAGATCTCGTCCTTGCCTCCGCGGCGACACACCCAACCCCCGTCAAGGCCACCTCTTCATGGTCCGTCTGCCTTTGTGCCTTAGTGGGTATTTCGCGTTCCTGGCATCGTTGGGAAACTTGGTGAATCCTGCGGTCGGCCTTTTGCCCCGGTCCTCTCGCTATTGTGTTCCACCCCTTTATCCATAAGCCTACCGCCATACGGCCTCAGCATCACTTCGATTCCCGTGTCACCATTATCATTCTACGACTCCGGGTCCGCGGCCTTCCACACCACAAAAAAGTAAACCAAACCCCCACCTCCGCTGGCTTTTGTTTCTTTTATGGCGAAGCCGATGCTCTACTTATCTCTTGGTTGGGGTAGCAAAATCGGGCTCTCTGCCTCCATATGGTGCCACCAGGGAACCTCGTTGGGGGCTTCAGCTGTCATAAGAGCTAAAGAGTGCCGTGCTGACTGGGTTCCCACAGGCGACCTAGCGTCCTATCATCTCCTAGTGAGTCGTGACTCGAGGCTAGGAAGGGAATCGCGACAGTGGGCACCGAAATTACTTGTCTTCTATTGCTGAAGAAATACCGCACCGAGAGTGCAATAGGTGAAAGTGAAGCGATGTGTTCACCACATGCTCGCCGAGGTATGGATTGAGTCGAGGTACACAACCGTGGTGCCTTTCCGCAGTGGGACCATAGGCGAGACAGTGGTGAGCAGTCAACTCTCCGGATACAACAGAGGGCCCGTCAGGTCTCCGGTATGCCGAGAATTGGATACCAGAGCAGCTTTCCACGCATGATACCATCAACAGAAGCAACGGGAAGGTTCGTTCACGCGCCGTGAGAGGCTCGGCGGAAAGTGCGGGGCAGAGTTGGGGCCGAGGGGCAGAATGTGGGGCTGTTCGGGATTCGGAAGGGGTGAACTTCGCTGGAGAAGCGGGGTGAGTCAAGCAAGCAATAGCCGTCGAAGATGACCTGATATACCTGCCCCAAGCCTATAAAGAAGCTCTCCTGGAAAAAAACTTTACTTCCAAGCCGAATCACACCTCGAAAACAGAACCGCATTTCCCTTCGCCAAAGGATCAATGAACATTCTTGACCTTCCCTGGGATATCCTCCATGATATCTTCCTCCACTTCCGCGACCCCAGGGTGAGGGCTGCGCCGGGCGAGCCCGGCTGGTGCTGGAGGCCGCACCAACACGAGGTCGACCACGACGAGCTTGACTTAGCCCGAATCCAGGCCATCAAAAACGCGCGCCTGACGTGCCAGCTCTTCAATAGGGCTGCCTCCCCGCACCTGGTCCCTTGGGTCCTTGTATCCGTTGATCGGGCGTCCCTGGCCAAAGTCGATGCCATCTCCCGGATTCCCCATATTGCCATCGGTGTCCGCGCTATCAAGATCGACGCCTCCTACTATCCCGAAGAGCTCGCAAAAGACATCGAAAACTTCGCGGAGCGCCAAAGGCACGACCTCCAGGACGAGGACACTTACGTGTCTACGTATTTCGGCGACGGCGAGGACGAAGAAGAGGCGAGGGCCAACTGCGCCTTCATAATCAAGGCGTGGGTGAATGCGCTTAGTGCGACCGCGGCAGGAACCAACGGCGAGAAGACAACGGAGTATCAGAGGCTCCTTCACGATGTACACAGCGAGTTCCGAAGGCGGCACGACGAGGCGTCCGGTCTCGTGGCTGATGGGTCATTTGTGAAGGAACTTGCCCAGTCGATATCCCGGATGCCGGCGTTCAGCACGCTAAGATTCGACGACAAGAACCCTCGCAGCACACGGGATATGCACGACCCCCTACACACCTTTAACGACCGCGCCTCCCTTGTCAACTTTCTCGTATCACCCTTCTTGTGGTCCGATATCGAGAAGACAGTACGCGGACAACCCTCATCTGAAGAAGGGATGGAGCTCGCAGTTGCGAGTCTCCTTCGCGACCTCCCTATTGCTATACACCAGGCCGGAGGCATATTACGGGACCTTAGTCTTTGGGTGTTCCCACGGCGTCTCCGTAACAGATCCCTTCTCGACCCTCTGGGCCGGGAGAAGGAGTTGCGCAGCGCGTTTCAACATCTGGAAGTGTTCCAGCTAATCGACCACGCATCCCGGACATTTGGCCGGGAGATACAAATTCCGCCCGAAAGACTGGCCCCTTCGGACCGGTATTTCACGGCGGCTGTCTCTTCACCCAATATCCGGAGTCTGAGGCTCTGCTTCTCTCGCCGCGCGCCCCATTGGACACGCTACCCAGTTACGTCTTTCATTTCCGCAGTGAATTCGGATCGTCTCACAATCCTTGAGATGGAAGGTGCGCTAGTCCGCCAATCCGATTTGGACTACCTCTGCAGTCGACTTGCTCGTCGGCCGACGCTCATCGAGCTCTCTGCGTTGACGTTACAGAGTGGCCGATGGGCTCCGATCGCGGACGCCGTGCGGAGGAGAACCGAAGCTTTATGCGCCGGGAAGAAGTGTCGCGTGAGCCTCACCGAGTTAGTGGGTGGCGAGTTTGGTGAGAGTGAAAACCGTCTGTGTGTGTTGGGTTAGCAGGATAATACTTATTCCGGGGTGGTCTCCGTGCGGTGAACCGCCCCGGAGCGTTTTACATGGCGTCCCGCCGTCCGCCGCTTGGGAACCGATGAAGAACCTCTCGTTGACGCAGTGAATCAACCTGCTCGAAGACTCGAAGACTCTACTTCGCTTCGGTGAAGTATACCAAGAAATGCGATAGGGCCAGCATGTGTTGGTCAGGATCTAGTGTGGCCCGTCAAGTGATGGGGACAGTAACGGACTAGCCGGAACCCAGGTGCTGGTAGTAACGGTCCTGGCTATGGGCCTTATACCACCGGCTGTATGGCTGGCTAGGTTGGTCCACCTCCGAGCCAACTGACTCGGAGTATGCCGCCGCGGGTCAACCCGGGTGTTGTTCGCTCACGAGGGGACAACTACCATCGTGACCCTATGGAATCCGCATGACCCTGGGTGGTTACCTTTCCGAGTCACCTCGCCGTGAGCTGGACTGCCACTTGCACAGCCAATATGAGTCATCACCTGCAATCCTCGAGTGTGAATAAGGTATGAGTGGATAGGAGACGAAGGGAAGACTCACATGGTACCCGGTAACAAGCAGGAATGAAGACAAATGTCACCCTTACACACCTACCTCCAGATGCTATCCCATGCAGCCAAGGAAGATAACACCCCTTCCCGGGGGCCGGCGAGGTTTCGCGCCTGGTTCCATCCCATACCCGAATTGCAGAGGCCAGACCATGTTGAAAAGATAGGAGGGGGACAGATGCATAGGCCATCTTCCGAGCTTACGGCCGCATTATTCCGAGAAGCAGCCCAGGAAAGTTCTAATACATGATATATACTTGCTCATAACAATCCGTAACTCGTCAGAAAAAAATAGAAAAAAAAGAAAAAAAGAAAAAGAAAAATCCAAACTCAGCTACTATCAACTAAGTTACCTTCCCTTCACTTCCGTGCATGGACGAAGAATTATCCAACACAGCCCAACTAAGCTATACGTAATTACCATGTCTTCACCTTAACAACCATCACTGGCCGGGATCGCGGTTCAAATGCCGTTGGGAACGTCCAGACCACGGTGGGAACAGAAACTGCAGTGCTGGTGCCGAGTATGCTCCATCACCAGGTGAACAGCGAATAGGAAAGGGCGGGAGGTGTCACTTCTTGCCCGCGGACGCCTCCTCTGGCGGACCGTACTTGTCTTTCCAGATCCTTCAAAAGTGTTATTGGTTAGCAAGACGTCCTCTCAGAGACTCCTCACGGCATGAGGCATGATTAGAAGCTACAGCGCGACCCCTGAACCTAGAGTGAAAGGGGGGTTAATGAGCCTACCAAGAGTTGCCCAGCGTCTTGTTGCCGTTCTTCTCGGCCAGCCTATAATAGCGCGCAGAGGCGAACTACCCAAGTTAGCTATGTGCGACTTACACCCCTAAACTGGGTTCATGCTAAGAAAATACCTTGTCTTTCTTGCACCCGAACCCCTCGAGATAACACCAGGCCACTTCGTTCATGGCGTCTACAATCGTCAGCCCCATAATCCCAAATGCGGCCGGCACAATAGGGCCTACCGGTATCGCCCAGGTTCGCAGCAGTCTCATAATACTGGCGTCCTCGTCAGTCCTATCACTCAACCAGAGATACCACTCTAGTCTGGGAAACTTACCTGCTTCGCGGCAACTGGATCCTTTGCAATGCCCCATCCATGCCTGAAACAGTTCGCTAGCTCGAATATGGCCAGCACAAGCTCCCCCTTGGCGGCGCCGCCTTTCTTCAGCCCCGCCTGCAGCGCCATCTGCTCGACAGCGGCTGAGTTGGATGCTGCCTTGGAGAGGTAGTGCACTGCGGCATCTGTGTCGGGACGGCAGCCCCAGCCGTGTCTGTTCACGAATCAGCTACTCGAGTCTCTACTTCCTCCTCGTACACTATTCTCCCACTGAACAGATGGGGGGACCGGCAGCAAGGGATTGGAGGGTGACCAGCATACCTCAATGCAAGCCCGTATAGCACCTGGCTAAGCGGGTTATTCGCACCCATCGGGTCCGCTAACCTCCCGAACAGCCTTGTACTAGCCTCCAAGTCCCCTTCCTCATGTAACCGAATCGCCTCCTGGATATCCTCATCCACAGTCGCCGGAGCCTTTTCCGCCGGGCCGCCACCCTGCGCGCTTCCTGGCCGGCTCCGCGCCAGCATCATCGCCCTCGCCTCCCACTCGTCGTCGTGCCCCTCTCCCTTCTCGATTTGCGGGAGGTCGGCCGGCACATTCTCGGAGGTGAGCTCCCGGCGGTGGAATACGGAGCGGCGGTGCTCCTTGTGACCGGACGAGGCGGAGCCGCTGCGGGAGCGCGATCGCGGGCGGAAGACGTCGAGGCTGCGGCGCGACTTGTTCTCGGCCGCGGGCGAGAGGTGCTGGGTGTTGAGGCCTGGGGGTGCGGGGGCTGCGGAGGGGTCGTGGAGGACTTCTTGGTGGAGAGTATCGGTGCGCATGAAAGTGAACTCCGGCACGGGGCCCGGAGCCTCGGAGGCCTCTTCCTTCTTCTTAAGGATGTCGCGCAGGCCCATGATTGTGGTGGGGGACTCTCTTGTCTCTTCGTTCGAGGGCGTCCTCGTGGTGATCGTGGTTGGAAGTCGTGAGGGGTTAGAGAAGGCAGCAGCGGGGTGTTCGGACACTTGTGAATGAGGGCTTCTCTGCGGACGACAGTGAGGTCTTCGGGGGGTGGTGTAAGTAAGGATCTGCTTTGCCTGAGCAAAGCAATTGAAGAAGATATAAAAAAGGGCAAGCGAGTAACTCGACGTTCCGTCTGGACCTTTCAGCGCGTCGCCCCATTCCGTCCATTCCACCGGATTGGCCGCCGCATTTCATGGGTCCCCTCCTTCATACGCACAGCGGGGCTCAGCTCGCACAGCATCCCCCTACGAGTCTTACGCCCCTAAGATCGGCCCTCTGGCCTGCTCCACCACCCCACCAACCCCCCTGGCTTCCAGGGTCCCCTTCCAGCCAGTGAAGAAGATTCCAGAGCCGCGACCCAAAACTTTTAGCGCCACCCGGAGCCGAGGGTGGGCCCCTGGATGACGAGGTTCGCGCGCTATGCCACGCTCACGCGGAAGCTTATTCCTGATCGCTTCGTATTTCCCTTTATTAGTCCGATCCATCATGCCGCTTTACGCTGTGGCCGTGCAGGCTGCGCGTCCATGCTATGAACGTTTCCGGCGTTGGGTGACATATAGTACAGGTAGACGGCCACAACGCGAAACATCAGCCCTACTAGGCTCAACTTGATGATCATCCGCCATCACTCTGCATTCCCCAGAGATCGACACTCCGTCCACTCTTCCCATCTCTACAAGTGCCAAGGGAAAGCTCCATAAACATGACTTTCTATTATTTCTATTTCCTTTGTTTCATATCTTCTTCTTACGCAGTTGATTGCTTCAGAACCTGTTACGCCCCTATCCATCTCTTATCCGACGCCAACTCCGCAGCGTCATGCATGCTCCGTTGCCACCGAGCGCCGGGTATCTTCAACAATAAAACTGCCACCTCTCAACCCCCTCCCTTTTTTCTTTTGTGAACCATGTTTCGTCTAGAGAGCTGAGCGTGCCAACTTTACCATGCATGGGTATGGTCTTAGTGCCATAAAGGACAGAAAAAGAGCCGTAGCCGTATAGACATAGGAAAGGATATAGACGAGGGGGAGGGTGGGCGCGCTGACAGGAAACAACTGACCCGCCAACCCCAACCGTCGACACCGGAAATATCGAGCGAGACTAAAAAGAGATATAATCCTTCTGCTCCGTGAAGTCGGCCTGGTCCGGATCTTCATCTCCAAAGAGCTCCTCGACCTCATCCGAGTCGACGTCATCACTGGCAACCGAGTCGCTGTCACTGGTTACATCCCCCCTGTCACTGTCTGCATCCCGCCGACCTGCTTTTCGAAGGACGCTTGCCCTCTCGCGGTGCACGAGCTTACAACCCTTGATCTTGCACTTCCCGGTATTGCTGAAGTCGGGGCACTCGAAGACGTGTCGCTCCGTGCACTCAGAGCCGTTGTCACAGTAACCGTACAGCCCAAAGCGGCGGCAGACCGGCGCACCTGGTGAGACATCTGAGTGAGTATATGGGCACTTAGGGTTGGCGCAGTTGCCTTTAGCATAGTGTAGGCAGAGCGGCGTTCGCTCTGATGTGAGGTCATGCGACACGTCGCAGCTCTCTCCCCTGGGGCAGGACCCCTTCTGGAGGAATTCTTTGCACACGGCAACTTTGCTCGGGTCGTGGCGGTACCGGCAGCGGGGACCCTTGGGACACGATCCTGGGAAATGTTAGTGTTGATATTCCGCCCTGTACCTACCCTCGTCCTGCCGCCCCGGTCATCGGTCGACTGTTGGGACGCGGTCCGAGCTGATAGTGGATAGTGGAATGAGTTACCCGTCGTTGAGAAAGTCTTGCAAGGCTCGTCAACCTTCTTGACTTTGCCGGATTTCCTGTAGAGCGCGTGAACCGTTAGTATTTGCGTGGCGACGTGATGAGTCACGTACCTATGTGCCCGGACGATGCCATCTCGGTAGAGGTTGCCTGTTTTGCTTCTGACAAACTTGACGCCACCGATGAAGGCAACTCTGGGGGTCGCGGTTGGGGGGTTAATGTCGCCTGCTCCGGGTCAGCACAACTTGCCTCGAAATTTGCAGCATCCGGATTCGATCTACCAGGAGCTTTCACGAGCTTTCTCCCGTCCTTGGCTACTAGAAATCGGATTCCTTCAATGGTAAGCTCATAAGATCCCGATCCGTTGGTGGGTTTGGCGGCAGCGACGCCGGGCGGCCTCGAGCGAAGATAAGCCGCAAGCCTCGCCTTTTCTCCTTCGTCTTTCATGCGTGTCTTCTGTTGTCTCGAATCCGCTATGGCTTTCGTTCTAGCTTGGGATTCTTTCTCATAGACGCTGGAGTTGATCAGCTGGAGATGGCGATCGGTCTTCGCTACCCAAGTCGACTGAGAGTCTGACGATGGCGTATCATCGACGGATTGACTCGGCTGCCCTTGTGCTCCGTTGCCGTTCAGAACCAGAGTTCTGTGGCGATGCGGCGCCGGCGGCCGCCCGCCGCGGAAGCCCCCGCGGCCGCGAGGAAATGGCGAGCCACGACTCGGGCGGCCGGGCGGGTATGGACTGACTGTATGTTCAGGTTTAGCGATGCGACGGCCGGGCTCCTCATAGCTCTGAGCGGGTAAAGGGGTACAAACACCGGCTTTGAGACACGCTGCTTGGCTGGGGACTGTCGCGTTGGTTCTTGTGTCGATTGATCTGGCCTGCACACGGGTAGGGTTAGCAAGGAA
The DNA here is from genome assembly GCA_030271035.1 of Microascus cirrosus. Taxonomy (NCBI): domain Eukaryota; kingdom Fungi; phylum Ascomycota; class Sordariomycetes; order Microascales; family Microascaceae; genus Microascus; species Microascus cirrosus. The sequence continues at coordinate 47,139 of JAMBUN010000333.1, read as the reverse complement.
GCCAGCGTTTGCTTGATGCCCACATGGCACGGACCTGCTAGCTGGCCGATTCGAGCCATAAGCTCTTTTTCTTCGTCTGTAGCCATGGAAAGGGACCGTGGTAGTTCTGGGAAATTCGCCGGCGGGGTCAAGGGTAAGAGAATGCGTTGTGGAGGAATGAGTTAGTTGGTGGGAAGAAGTAAGGAAAGTGGGAGGTAAAGATTGCCGGATTTGGTTATATCGCATCTCTGATCAAAGCCTGACCTAATGGGCGACGAAGTGGTCTGTGCGCCCGTGCCTTCCACGCCCAGCACAAGGCTGACTGGCTCCCTTCCGCCTGGTTTTCAACGTTCTGGGAAGGGCCCGGCTGCCGTTTGATCCATTTGACTATCAAATCGCAACATTCCATTCCGCCTTCCGCCACCAACTCCCTGCCTCAAGGTATATCCTTCCTCCATAATTCCGCTCCAAAACGCATCCGGCGACCGACCTTCCTTCTGTCACACAATCACTAGCGTGGGCGGCCGCGATTTCTTCCGTTCGTTCACTGTGGTCTTCTCACATATTTTCCGCCTCTATTAGCTAGTTCCTACCGAGACACAATGTCAGCCTGGGGCCTCCTGGACGACAAGGAGGAGCAAGACCTCCACAAGCGCCGACTACTCAATGTCGAAGAGAAGCCCTTCAAGCGCATCACCAAGCGGCTCAATCAGGTCAACGGGCTCATAAAAGCAGCCAGCCAACCTCCATCCACCCTTCCCGCCGACGATGAGGACAAGACGCCTCCTCCGCCGACTCCCCGACGAGACGCCCATCTCCACGAACTGGAGCAGCTACGCGAAGACTTGACCCTTGACTTTGCCGCTTTCGACACGAGCATCGCGCGCCTACAGTTCCTCTCGGATGCCAACAAGCGCGAGCGCCAGGGCTACGAGGAGAAGCGCGCCGCCATCCTGGACGAATGCCAAGCCGTGCGCGACAAGAATGGCGACCTGCGCCTCCGTCTGGAGGACGCGCGCGGCACCCTAGCCCAGCGGAAGAAGTTCGACGAGCTGGCGGAGCGGATCACGAACAACAAGTTGTTGCGGCCTAGAGAGGACCAGCTCGCGGCGTTGCAGAAACTCGAGGACGAGTGCAGGGACTTAGAGCGTGAGAGCGAGACATACAGCGCGACGTGGAGGGAGAGGAGGGACCAGTTCAGCAGAATTATGGAGGAAGGGATGTTGTTGCGGCGGCAGATTAGGGATGAGAAGGAGGAGGTGGATAGGCGGGAGGGGATGAATGAGGATGGGGAGGAGGATGGCGAGGCATCAAGGGATGGGGCGACACCAAGGCCGACGCAGAGCGGGAATGTGACCCCACAAGTTGAAAGCGGATCGATATCAAGGGGAGAACGTGAGGGCTCCGCCGCACCCTCGAGAATGAACGGAAGTAGGTCGAGGGAGGGGAGTCCAGCCGAGGCGCTCAAGCTCAAGACAGATCTCTTAGGAGTGCAGGGAAGCCAGGCATCGCGCTCTGCCACCCCGCAGGTACAATCATCTCGCGACGACATTGAGGAAGGGGAGGATGTGGAGATGGCGGATGAGGTGAAACAGGGCGGGAGTGAGACGCCTCAGATTACCATTGCTGCTCCAGCGGCTACGGATAAGATGGATGTTGACGATAACTAATGGGGTATATCTGTATTATAACTTAATCAACGTATCAACACAGTCCCCCTGTTATGGTTTCCTAACGTAAACTCATCCGCAGTCTATTAGCCTCCTTGACAAAGTAGGCACGCGTTCGCAGTGTACAACTCAATCCTAAGTCAAGGCATTTACGCACTGAGCGCCGTCTTCGCGTCCTCGACCGCCTTCTTCGCCTTCTCCAGCTCCTCGGGGGTCGCGCCGTCCGCGGCGTTCAGCGCGTCCTCGAGACTGCCCGTTGCCTTCTCAATCTTCTCACGGAGGGGCCCGAAGACGGCCTCGGTTTCCTTGATGGCACGCTCCTGTAATCTGGGCGTCAGCATTTTGTTTGTCCATGGGCTCGCCAAAGCTAGGTAAACGGAAGGCAAGGGGAATGGACGCACCCGCTGGTCAATCAGGTACTCCTCGTTCTCATCGGGCGTCACACCGCCCGAGATTTTCTCCTGAAGCGCGGCCCGCTGCCTCGCCACCGCAGCCTTCTCACCCTCAACCTCCTTGTGGTAGTAGTCCTTCTCCTTGAGCAGGCGGGTGACTGCCTGCGTGGAGATGTGCAGCTTCGTAGGCTTATTCGTGCCGTTGGTGGACATCGTGGCGGCAGGATATTACGAGCGATTTCGGTTGCGCGTGGACGGACTGGTGTGTTGGTCCCTTGAGGCACACTGGGGAGGACTGTTCTCGTGTAACGAAAGCGAGTGTGGGGGTGGATGGGAAGAATTGACTGCTGCCTGTCTGTTGCCGGAGAGAAATTGGGGATAGCGGGGTTCGCGGGGCAAACACATTATATGGACCCACGCAGAAGTGCGCCAACGCTGGACCCCCCCCCAGAAGAGAAAGCTATCTGCAGCGCTCCTTGACAACCCTGGAGGACTTCCAAGACGCCCACATATGCTTGTCCAAATCACGGTTTCGACCTCCGAGCCACGGCTAACGAATAGAAATATGTCAATTCTGTCAATTACCTGCCCACAGGGCAGTCTAACTACCTAGACACCAGGGGCCGAAAGATCCCCGTCTCCAAACCAAGGCTATCCCGCCCAATCGTTGTACCCAAATGACTATCGAAAGAAATAGAGAAACCAATCCATCAAGGCTTCACGCGAGCTTACTACAAAAGGCCTTGGTATCATCCTCTCAAACCTTCCTGTTCGCCGTAACGCCTCCGCCTCGTCGCCCTTTATCCATCCCCAATAGCTCCCATTTTCCTTGATTCCCGAAAAGCAACGGACTGTAATTTACAAGACCTGAACCCTCTGCCGCGCGGCAATCCTTTAGTTTTTTCAAAGCACCCAAGAACTGGTCGCGTTGCGCCTAGGACTCGACGGCAATGGCTGGACCAGCCTGAGGCGCCGTAGGGCCGTTCTGTGCTTCGTCCTGCGCAATCTCCCCGCCGGCTTCCCGCTCTGCCCACTCGCCCCAGAGGCCTCGCTTGCCGCGCACCTTAATCGGCGCGCCGAGCTCTTCGCCCTGGTCCACTTTGATGGCGTCTTTGGTGGCAAGGACGAGGCATTCGAAGAACATCTTGGTGGCGTCGGCTTTCGTGGTGCGCTTCTCAGGAAGGAGATCCTGGAAGACGACGGCGTTCTGTTTGCGCTTCTCGGCGCTCGTGGCGGATTCGGACCCGAAGAGGTCCCTCAGGACGTGGACAGCGTGCTTCGTTCCCAGGGAGACGGGTCCGCTGTCCGCGGGGTGTACAATCGGTGCGGTAGTCTCATCGAAGGCCGGCATCGGGGATCCTTCGCGTTCATGCGAGTTCTCATCGGCGGGTATTTCCAGAACGGTGCCATCAGGGCCAATAGTATGGTTGGCGTCTCCATCTCCGCCCAGGATGAACTCGTCCTCATCCCCAACATCGATCCGCGGCGACTTCCAGGCGCCCTGGTCACTATCCATGTCGGCAATTCCGCTGTCCCTTTTCCGTTTCAGATCGCTGGACTGCTTATCACCAGTGAGAGAGAGCATGGGCCGCAGCTCAGGGGCCCAGGCAGCGCTACGACCGCCCAGGATGATGTTCTGGACAAAACCGCCGCTCTTGTGCATTTCCAGAAGTGCTAGGGCGTACGGGTCCTTGGGCAGGAATGACTGAGCCTTCAGGATGTTCTCCCTGTTCGCATGTTGCTCCTTAATGTATGCACTGGAGAGCATAGTCTGGTCGTCAGGCACAATGACCTTCTGCTTCTTGGCTCGCTGGGCAGGGCGACGGACTATCGTGCTGTCTTCACCCAGAGTAGGCTCGTAAAGGTCCTCCTGCTGATGTCGCGTTACCTCCTCCTCCACCTCTCGCGCAAGGTTCTCGTCGATGTCGGATAGGGGCGATTCGGAAATCCTCTCGCGGCCCAGCTGGGGGGCGTTGGGCATAGCAGACTGATCGTTGGGGTTGAACTGTAGGTCATCTCCCATATGGATGTCTCCCTCATCATCGGCAATCCGCACACCATCCTCAAATTCGAGGTTGATGGACGGCTCGCGGTGGCCCCGATCCTTGCCGAGACGGTTACCGAGGTCAATGTCACTGACGATATCATCCTCCGCTTGGGGAGCTGGCGCATCTCGACCGATTTCGGGCGCCATGGACATATCACCACGGGGCTGTTCGTCGAGGTCGCCGAAGTCAATATCCAGCTCCAGGTCGTCCATCAGATCGTAGGCACCGGTATCATCCTTGTTGGCTGTCGACTGAAGGAACTGACTGTTGTTGAAGTCTTCCTGCAGATTGATGTCCCGGGTGCTGACGCGCCCCTTACGACCCATAGGCGTGGACGTCGCATTGTCCATCTGGGACAGTAACCAAGCCGCATCTGGAGGGGGGAGAATGTCCAGGTTGTCGTATGGCGTGATCTGGTCAGGTAGGAGCAGCGCTTCACGGTTGGAAGGGTTCAAGTTAGTGGCCATATCGTTGTTCCCACTTGACCGGAAGGCCTGGAAAAGTGAAACTGTTAGCAGTGCGCACTAAAGGAGAAGATGCGTTAACGTACCATCTTGATCTTCATTAAAGCTTCATTACAGTCATCGAGTAGGTACCGCGCCTTGCGACTGTAAATTCGTACGACACCGAGTAGAAGTTGGCCGCTCAGGCGCAGGGCCATTGGCGCCTGGCTTGGTGTGATGATGGCCTCGATACTCTCACCAAGATCGGACTGGAGGATGTGTGTCTTCGAGAGCTTGCGCTCCAGATTGGCCGAGAGCCAGACCCGAGCCAGGGGCCCGGTCTTCTGGAGGAGCGTTTCCGAGTAGAACATGTTCGCGAAGGCGTGATCCGGATTGCGCGACGACGGTTAGAGCCGAGACGGCAGCAAGAGGCAATATAGCCACTGCTAATGATGCTCAATAGGGATAGACGCGTCGCGGATCCCGATGATGTAGAATCCAAACGAGATATTGGGATGCGAAATGTGGGCGCGCAATGCGGGCGTGCGAGGGGTGTAAACAACGCCAGGTGAAAGTCGCGCCAGCCAGGCGGCAAGTGGTTCGCGTTGGTCGAGAACGGAGACTGCGGGTGGCAACACAGACGTTTCAAGGATCGAATCGAAAGAGGAAAGCCGCAGAAAGGAGCGTCAGAATCAATCGCAGCCGCGTCATGAACTATCGCGATGATGGTGGCGGCCAAGCCGTGCTTTTGCGATGAAGATCCAAAAAAAGCGAGTCGGACAACACCTGGGGGAACGGTGGAGGGATTTAGGAGGGGGGGCTTGTGTTTTGCTGTTCCTCTGCTTCGGCCGTGTCCACCACTCATCCGGCGGGAATTAGTCGGTGGCTGGGAACCGCCAAGGAACCGCCACAGAAAGCTCGGGCCATCCAAGAATTCAATGTTACATAAGCAACGCGTTATCGTGTTTCGACGAGGAATGATAGCACGTGATCTTGACGAGATCGCGGAAAATTGTCGGGTTAGCCTCTTAAGACCCACCAACACTTCGGTTCGATAGCAGGGTGACATCTATCTTGGGAATGAAGCGGGTCACAGGTCAGAGGGCAAACGGTCGGCGAGGAGCAGCTCATGCTCGTGTTCGAGAGTGTCACGGAATCAGGGCTCGTGTTATGGCGTCTTGCCCTTGATTCTGGTGAGGTTAGTATATGAGCAAGGAATTTTACCCACCATCACTAGACGGCCTTGTACCTCGCTGGCAGGTGGCGCTAATTGGTGTGTGGAGGATGTACTTGCAGCTCGTAGGCAAATATGTAAAGTTGCATTTTTGGAACAGCCTGTCCTGGCGCCCACTGCCGCGTTCCGGAATAAACCCCTGGCCTCGAGCCATCGCAGCATAACGTGTTCATTAGTGGACGAATTCTTACTCTAGACTCCAGAGTATGCTGTTTCCTTCAACAAGACCTCAAAGCCAAGCTTACTCCCGTCAGCAAGCTTACCTCGCAGTGTCAGCAGTTCCTGGTGCGCTAACCTAGTCTTGCTGGGAGTAGCTGCTGGTAGCTGCGTCTTCACCTCGAACAACTTTCGTTCTTGTGCGACGGAAGACTGCACCCCGGTGCTTCGAATCCATCGGATACGGCGAACACAGGCGCTCCCCTTCGAGATCAGAACGAACTAAAAAAGCTATATCTACATACGATCGCGAAATTGCGCACGCACTGATGCCTGCAAGAAGTCGTCGTTCGGTTTCCTAGCTACCGCCTCCGTCACGTCGACCGCGTCGTGACCATGCAGCTACCATGGCGTGGGCAGAATAGCGATGGCCTCCTGCCCGTCGCCGAAGCGCCATCTGTTGTAAGAACCGAGTTTGACTCGTCGGATAGGGAACTATGGAAATACGCCAGACCGCCCTCGAGGCAGGAACGGACGACACCATCGCAGTCTAGGGTGAGTTGCGTGACATCGAGGTCGTTCTCTTAGATCTCTGACACTAACGGGGAGCAGAGTGTCGCTGATCAGTTCTCCTTCGCCTCCCCCGAGGAAGTAGCTCAACAATTACGCACTTCATTAACACATGGTCTCTCCGAAGTCGAGGCCCTGAAGCGGCTCGGCGACTATGGACCGAACGAGATACCGCACGACCCTCCGGAGCCGATTTGGCTGAGGTTCCTGGGACAGTTCAAGGAGCCCTTAATCCTATTGCTACTCGCGTCGGCTGGAGCCTCGATATTAGTAGGAAACATGGACGACGCTCTGAGCATCACGGTTGCCGTTACCATTGTAGTCGCAGTGGGTTTTGTCCAGGAATATCGTTCTGAGAAGTCTATCGAAGCCTTGAATCACCTGGTTCCAAACCATGCCCATCTTGTACGCTCCGCTGCGAAACCGGCCAACCCAACCCGTTCGACGTGGCCGCCGAAGGCCGGTGATGGAATGGAAGGAATAAATTCTCCAGGTACCGCGACTCCCGGCGAAGAGACCTTGGAAGCAGCGTCAACGAAAGTCATGGCTACACAGTTGGTGCCTGGGGACCTCGTCTTGTTCACGACGGGCGACCGTGTTCCCGCGGACATTCGCGTGACCAAGGCCGTAGACTTGACTATCGATGCCTCGAACCTCACCGGCGAGAACGAACCCGAACGAGTTGTCGCTGATACGAAGTCGCAAACCCTGCTTCCACCTATGCAAATCAATGGCCGCCTGTCTCCCAGCCCATCCCGCGCCCACTCGAGACCGTCGACCCCCAGAGGAGACGACAGAATCCACAACATCGCGTATATGGGGACTTTGATTAAGTCCGGGCATGGTCAAGGCATCGTCTTTGCGACTGGGGGAAACACGCACTTCGGCACGATTGCGACGAGCGTATCTGGAACAGAAAGCCCCAGGTCTCCTCTCCAATTGTCAATGGATGAGCTCGGGTCACAGCTTAGCAAGCTCTCTTTCGTCATAATAGGCCTAATATCCGTTGCTGGCTGGCTGCAAGGCAAGCGCCTTTTGGACATCTTTACCATCTCGATATCCCTTGCCGTCGCCGCCATCCCAGAGGGCTTGCCCATTATCGTCACGGTCACTCTCGCTCTTGGTGTGCATAGAATGGCGAGACACAATGCCATCGTTCGACGGATGCCCAAAGTCGAGACTCTCGGCTCCGTCAACGTGGTGTGCACCGATAAGACGGGTCCGTTAAATTATGCCGGTCCTCGACTGCCCTTCATCAGCACCTAAGCTAACGCTCTATAGGAACTCTGACCACCAACCACATGACGACGGCCAAGATGTGGTACTTTGGGGCTAACACGGCATTTGACGTGGACTCGGACGACGAAGCTACGGAAAAGCATCCGGACCCCACCACGCTACGAATTCTTCGTATTGGTAATATCGCAAACAATGCGCGTCTTGCTCGCCAGTTCCAAGATGAGGATGCACCGACTTCTAGGACGCGCGCAGTGCTCTCGTCGACGCAAAACCGCTATGGCCTAACATGGACCCGTTGGGTAGGGTCACCTACCGATGTGGCAATGCTCGACCTCCTGGACAGATTTAAGGAACATGATGTTCGAGAGTCGATTGGCCCACGAATTAGCGACACACCCTTCAGCTCCGAGCGTAAATACATGGGTGTGACGATTGCCGACAAGGACAATCGCGAATTCGCTTACATGAAGGGTGCTATCGATAAGGTCCTTGATGCCTGTGACACGTACGTCACCAGAGAGGGCCGCGAGATTGTCCTTGATGAGGATCGAAAACAAGAGGCACTCCAAGCGGCCGATGAGATGGCATCGCGAGGTCTCCGCGTTCTTGGATTCGCCAGCGGCTATGTGTCGAAACCTTCAAGGGGGAGGAGAGGATCAAGCACGGGGACTAGAACTGTTTCTCCAGGCAGCGATGGAAATGGCGGCCCGCCTTCCGACCTGGAAGAAATATACTCTGGTCTTACTTTTGCCGGTCTCGTAGGCATGCGCGATCCGCCTCGGCCTGGTGTCGGTCGCTCGATTCGGAGACTGATGCGTGGAGGCGTGAAAGTGATCATGATCACCGGTGATGCGGAGGCAACTGCCGTGGCTATTGGCGGACAGCTTGGAATGAATATCCCGCCCGCCCACGAGTACGGCGGCCCCGGCCAAACGGCGACCAGGCCCGTTCTGACAGGAGAGGAGGTCGATGATATGACGGAGGAGGAACTTGCAGACGCGATGCGCACCACCACGATCTTTGCCCGTACGAACCCTGATCATAAGCTAAAGATCATCCGGGCACTACAATCCAGGGGCGATATCGTTGCGATGACTGGGGACGGCGTGAATGACGCGCCGGCGCTGAAGAAGGCTGATATCGGTATATCAATGGGCATCAACGGCACGGATGTCGCCAAGGAGGCCGCAGATATGATCCTTACCGATGATGATTTCTCGACCATCCTGCATGCCATTGAAGAAGGGAAGGGCATCTTCAACAACATCCAGAACTTCCTTACCTTCCAGCTAAGTACGAGCGCAGCAAGCTTGTCGCTTGTCCTTGTCTGCACGTGTCTCGGGTTCAAGACGCCCTTGAACGCGATGCAGATTCTGTGGATCAGTGAGTATCTATCCGTTCGATAACTCCCACATCTTGAGGGGCGCTAACTGTATTCTTAGATATCATCATGGATGGCCCTCCGGCACAATCTCTCGGCGTAGAAGCCGTTGATAAAGACGTCATGAATAAACCTCCCCGGAGGCGCGGCGACCCCGTGCTAACCACGGCACTCATCAAGCGCGTCCTCACCTCAGCGACTCTCATCATGATAGGCACGATGGTGGTCTACAGCAAGTTACTTGCAGACGGCGAAGTAACGCGCCGCGACACCACCATGACCTTCACTTGTTTCGTCCTCTTCGACATGTTCAACGCCCTCACCTGCCGATCCGAGTCAAAGTCGATATTACAGGGCGAGATAGGCGTCTTTTCGAACTCCCTCTTCAATTGGGCTGTGTCCCTCAGTCTTGCGGGCCAGCTTCTAGTAATATACTTCCCCTTGCTGCAGGAGGTGTTCCAGACCGAGCCGCTGGGGCTCTACGACCTTGTCGGGCTGGTAGTACTCTGCAGCTCGGTCTTCTGGGTGGATGAGGCGCGGAAGTGGTGGATGTATGGGCGGATGAAGAGGCTGTCAGGATACAGTCAAGCAGTGTAGAAGTATAACAGGAACAACATAATAGGGATTCGACGGAACGGACTAGTAGCAAGGGGGCCGGGGAGTTTCTTGAACATGGCGCATTGGCTGCTCTTTGGGTCTGATGAGAGTGTGTCACTTCTGCTCTGGTCTGTTGTGTAAGGGAGGGAGACAAGCATTAAGCATGCATAGAATAGATGTTTGAACTGTATAATTTACGAAGCACGTCCGAGAAGAAATTGTCTTGAGATTCTACAAAAATGAAAACAAGTTTTATGTGGTCATTCGGGTCAGGAGTCGGTGTCAAGTGTGTATTGTGCTTAAGCTATGTTAGTGGGAGGCGATAGGCTGGGCTGGGAGGGCAGCACGCCACCCAAAGCGGTGGCTTTCCATTCGGTGTCCTCCAAGCTCTCCGTGGCCTCGCCTGCCCACCACACCCCGACCTACCTCCAACCCGACAAGCCGTCTAACCAGGCCGCCAATTCCGACCCGTCTGCGAATAAGAATTCTACAGACGGTCCTGTCTCTATAGGGAAAGGAATTGCCCACAGGTCCGCGATGCGCCTCCCGGCACGGCGCCCGACATGCCCCCCTTCTCGAGCAGCACCTCCCCATCCCACCTCGCCCCCACGACGCCCAACCACAACCCTAATACCGACCTAAAGCCCAGCTCCCCAGCGACACCAGCTCCGAAGTCCGAGATCCGCAATGCCACGACGCCCGCCGACATCCGCGCCGCGCTGGCCTCCCTCCATGAGCGCGAGTCCTCCATCACCGATCGTCTCGATGCGCTGCTCTCCTCACAGGTAGAGCTCAATCGCGAGCTGTCTCGCCTGGATGTCCTGCGCGCGGGTCTGGGGTCGCAGGTCATCGCTACGCGAGCCATTGGCCGTGAGATGCTCGCAGGCGCGGCGGAGACGGCCGGTCGGCTGAGCGACAAGGTGAAGGAGCTAGACCTAGAGAAGGGAAGAGTCGAAGGCACACTCGGGGTGGTGGAGCAGGTGGCAGAACTGAAGGCGTGCATAAACGGCGTGGTGGGCTCCATGGGGGCGCCACAGGACTGGGAGGCTGCGGCGGGGTATATCGCGAGGGCATCGAAGGTGCCAGACGAGATTGTGCGCGGGAGGTTCGCAGCCGATATCGTGCCGAGCGTGGAGGTTCCCGACCCGCCGTCGGTAACGCTGGAGAACGCCAAGGAGAGCCTGTGTAGCCTGTTCCTGAGGGAGTTTGAGAAGGCAGCAAGCGAGGGAGACGGGGCGAAAGTTACGAGGTTTTTCAAGCTCTTCCCTCTGATTGGTAGGGGAGACGTCGGTCTGGATGTATATGGAAGGTATGTCTGTCAAGGTGTGGCTGGCACCGCGAGAACGACGATGAAGAATGCGCCGCCGGGGAAGAAAGAGGGCTATTTCTACGCAAATGCCCTCACGAAGTTGTTCGAGCACATTGCGCAGATCGTGGATGGCCATGGAGGTCTGGTGGAGATGCATTATGGGGAGGGGAAGATGATCAAAGTCATCGAGAGACTACAGGCGGAGGCCGACGTTCAGGGCGGCATCATCCTCGACTCCTGGAGTGACGAGAGGAGTGTCGACCGGCGGATGACGGACGTGAAAAGCTACCCTTTCTCGTTCCTCGTGCAGAGCTTCCTCCCTCAACCGAGGGGTGTGTCGAGGGTCAACTCGCCTGCCCCTGGTGCTGCCTCTGCTAGGCAGAGCGAGGATGAAGGCGTGGATATGAAAGAGGTTGAGGGCATCCTAAGTGAGATCGCCATCATGCTTGGGCGGTGGTCTCTATACACTCGATTTATATCGAGCAAGTGCCAGGTAAGACCTCACCAGGATGTTGGGTTCTAATATATTACATATGCTAACCATGTTTTGAAGCGCCCATCCGAGGACGAACGCGAAACACTCCTATTGCCCGACGTTATCATCAAATCTAACCTCAATCGAAAGGTATCCACGAAGCTGGCGAACCCGTACAACGTCATGACGACCTTTTTCTTCCGGCGGTCTGTTGAGAAGGCCTTCCAGCTTGACGAATACCCCAGCGGTTTATCTCTCAATCTGAATAGACAAATAACCGCCAGCCCCCCCTTCATCATTCTCGCAGTCGACGATATCATCTTCATCGTCAACGAGGTCATACAAAAATCCCTCTCCACATCCCAAAGAGACGTCATCTCATCAGTCACGCCTACGATAGGACGTGTTCTCGGGTCGGACTTCGTAGGCATGATTCAGCGTAAGATGAGGGATGAGTCGTATCCCAAGGCGCTAGTGCAGGGCGGCTTCCCTCCTGAGGACAAGGTCATTACTTTCATTGTCCTCATCAACAGTCTAGATATGGCGAACGAGTATCTAGGCCGGATCATCCAGACGAACCTCGGTGTCTCGCCTGACGATCCCAGAAATGTCTCACCCAGCTCACCCATACGAGACGCTTTCCCTAACGAGCGCGATGCCACACTCGTTGCGACCTCCCTCTCCAACCTCCTGACATCGTTTGTCATGAAGACGACTGAGCTCCTAAACGAGGGCCTTAGAGTTCTCTTCCAGAACGTCGTACGACTCCGTCTTCGTCCTGTCCTCTCCGACACCTTCCGCGACATAGACTACTCCCTCACGGAGGAGGACTTCACTGAGGCGGCCCAACAGCTCGAGGAAGATGAGGCCGCTCTCCAGGACGTGGCGGCGCGCCGCTTCGAGCACGGCTGGGACAACCTCATGCGGCCCATCCAGCGGCTGATGACGGCGAAGACTTACGGCGCACTGCTAGACCTTACGGCGAAGGACCTGGCTAGGGGCCTAGAGAAGAGGGCGTGGGCTCAGGCGGGGAGGGTGAGCGCGTTTGGAGCGGTGCGCATGGAGAGGGACTTCTCCGGTGTGGTGGCGGCAGTCAGCAAGGGGAATTATGCCACAAGGGAGGTCTTCAGTAAGGTCATGCAGGTACTGATGGTGGCGAATATGGAGGAGGAAGAGTGGGAGGAGGTTAGTGCGGCGCCGGAGGACGAGGACGGGATACTGTGGGTTTTGACGGAAGAAGAGAGGCTGAAGGCAAGGGGACTTGTGAGGTAACGCTTCTCTGTCTGTGAAGAACATATATGACTTGTTGAGGATAGCCAAAAAAGAGTCTAGAAGGCGGGAAATATAGACGACGACGGGGCCCGGGATGTTTTGGAATCAAATCGGGATGGTAGTGTACACTCTATATGCTACATACGCTACAATATCGTACACAATCTTACAGGGACGTCACCTTTCACGGTGCACCCATCCGTCAACACCCAATATTCCCCCATCCTTGCCATCCGGGTCAACTCCCCATTTCTTGAGGACCCGCACACTTAGGTCGGACTCATATCCTGCCCGGTACATTTCCCAGCCTGTCCACGCAATCATCGCCGCATTGTCCGTACACAGTCCCACTGGTGGCACGACGATCCGCATCCCGCCGTGGCCCCTCACATCTAGCATCGACCGCAGCACCTTCATGAGGAACTTGTTGCATGCCACGCCACCGGCGACCACGAGTGTCGAGGCAGAGATATTCAGATCCTTCATCGCAAGCAAAAGCCGGCCGGCGAGATGCTCGAAGGCCAGCCGCATGATATCCACTGCTAGGTCTCGGCGAGCGGGGACAGAGAGATCAGGGTTCGCAGCGGCGATACCCTGCACGAGGCTCTCGAGAGACGAAAATTCGTATCCCAGGCGGCGTGTCTCAGCCAGGGGCGGGTAGAGCTTCCAGCCGTGCGGCGAGACGATTGGCTCAATCTCGTCGGCTCGTTTTACTGGAGGAGTGTAGGACTCCATCTCATCCCCTGTTGGGAATGCGAAGGACTCGAGGGCGCGAGCGTACATCACATCCGGGCACGAGGCGAGGATGTCCGGTGGGAGGATGTACCGCGCGCACTTGTCTAGCGCATCGCCTATAGCGATGTTGTTTGAGTTGGCGAGGATACGGTGGTCCGTCAGGGAGCGGGAATGCACGAGTTGAGTGTGTCCTCCTGAGACCAGGAGGGTCAGGAACGGATATGAGGGCTCAATCTCGCTGCTCTCATCTTTCGTAGTGCCCAGCGCGTCGACGAGGCGAGGGGTGAGGGCGTGGGACTGCATGTGATTCACGCCAACGAAAGGGACACCCCATGCGACGGACAGGCCCTTTCCCAGCGCCAGCCCCTCGGCCAGGTTCGCGGACATGCCCGGGCCCCTTGTCACGGCAACCAGATCTGGCGTGCCGGGACACGTAGCCAGAGCCTCTGAGACGAGGCGCGCAAGCGACGAGGAGTGGCCATCCAGGGCTTTCGGCGGAAATATTCCCTTAAAGAAGCGGTGGTCGGAGGTGACCTTGCAGTTGAAGGGGAGGGTTGCGCGAGGAACCTCGGGGTTGGTGGTGAGGACGGCGACGCAAGTGTCGTCGCAGGAGGTCTCGATGCCGAGGGTTGTGAAGGTGCGAGTTGGTAGTCGGAGGGAACGGCTACCCTGTTGATAGAGGCGGTAACCCCTTGAGATCCATGGAGGGCGCATTGGTGTTGATGTGGCCGTGTCATCTCTGCGGGGGTTGTTTTGAGGTTCTGTGGAGAGAATTGCTGCTGGCTCGCCTCAGCCCCACTCGCTAGCGGAGTGACCACCTCTCCGAGTTCCAGCTCTCTTAAGCGCCCAGAAGCCCGCGCCAATGGCTTCCTCTGGACGCACTGATACATCTCATTCGCCAATTCAATCGGGGTACCTGGTTGAAAATGATCTTCAATGCCAGAAACGCACCTTGAGGAAGCGCCGGGGCTTGCCAGCGCGGTAAATACGACTTCCATCCCCCAATCTCCGATTTCTAAGCGGAGATGGAGGAGCACAAAGCCGGCAGCGATGGCCAAGCTCCGTCTGCCTAAATATAGACGTCCAATCGACCTTGCATTTATGATACGCACTCATGCAACTGTCTGCAGGGCCGCGCGCTGATTCGTCTGTAACGATGGCGGAGCGGCGGAAACAGGCGACAGGGGGCGAACGAGCCACAAGATTCCCCCGCCCTCAAGGAGGGAGCGAACCCGTTGAAGAACGAACTTCTATCTCTCTTCATCGTCATCAAACTGATTGGTATTATGATCCGTGATGGTCATGTCTCCGGCTCCGGTGTTCAGGGAGCGACGGGTCGGCTCGTTCCACAATGGAAGTGCCGCGAACACTGCACCGCGTTCACACTACCCCAAGGGCCAAGATAAGCCGGCCCAACACCCCACAAGCCATGACGAAAACCTGCTCCGAGATCCGGAGGGGCCTGTATATCTCCTCTCTCTTGGTAAGTGAGGTGATGAGTATTAACCAACGGCGATGCTGCTCTATGCTCACAAAAGTTCACTTAGATGGGGGCGGCGTGCGCGGCATTTCGGAGGCCGTGATACTTCACGAGCTCATGTTAAGGGTTCAGAAAAAGCTCAACCTTCCCGAGCTTCCTAGACCTTGCGAGTACTTTGATCTGATAGGGGGGACCAGCACCGGCGGGTATGTACGGCTTCTGTGAGGACGGAAATAGCGCCTGCTGACCGAAGTCGAAGCCTTATTGCCATCATGCTCGGGAGAATGCGCATGTCTACGCGGGAGGTCCTCCAGGAGTACAAGACCATTGCGAAGCAAATATTTGGCTTGCGGAACCGGCGCCTGGACCTGAGCTTCGGGAACACGAAACTTGAGCAATGTGTCAAGTCCACCGCTGCAGCCCATGTGGACGAGCACGACAAACGGATGATCTCTACCAAAGATGGTATAGACAAGGGTCTGTGTTTTGTCGTGTCTATCCGCAAGGCTGAGGACAGCGATGTCAACACTCCGACGTTGTTTCGATCCTACAATCGGACGGGCAACAATGGAACAGGAGACAAGGGGGCAGGCGAATCCCCTGATTGCGAAATATGGGAGGCAGCACGAGCAACGACTGCAGCACCACGTTACTTTGCCCCAGCACAGATCACGGTCGACGGCAAGGTACAATACTTTACGGACGGTGCTTTGAAATGGAACAATCCAGCGAGCCTAGTCCTCGACGAGGCCGAGTCTCACTTCGGGCGTCACAGAACCTTGGGGTGTCTGGTGAGCCTCGGAACGGGACTAAGGCCCTCGCCTTTAAAAGAGAAAGCTGGGGGTAGGTTCGGAAAGACCTGGAGCGTGCGTGAATTGTTCGGAGTGGCCTCCCTGATCACTGACCCCGAGGGCGTTCATCACACCATTGACGAACGTTTGGAGGGACATATGGATAGCTACTTTCGGTTCACAGTCCCGTACGTCAAGGGGCAGACTCGGATAAAGATCCATGAATACAAGAGGATGATGGCTCTATGTCAGGATACCGAGGAATACCTGAAGGAAAAGGCAGTTTCCAAAAAGCTAAACGAGCTCGTCGACGTCCTAACCAACAATAGGGCCACCAACCTCACATTACAGGGAGCTCGTAAGCCTCGCTTAAAATATCTGAATTGTGCATGGGGCTAACTTTTCAGGCCGCGCCAATTCCGCCGAGACGTCGATGGAGCAAATGACCTACAAGCTTCAGCACCGCAAGGTGACAAGTCCCCACTTCACTGGTCGTGAAGACATTCTAGAATTGCTCCTCGACTGGTTTTCTCCCCGCAAGGGAGGGTCATACCCTAGAAGGGACTTTTGGCTATGGGGCGTTGGCGGCATCGGTAAGACGCAAATAGCACTGCATTTTGTAGACATGTACCGAACAAGGTATGCTGCGGCTGTTTACTTCCGCGGGATATAGGCTAACACATCGCCGTAAAGGTTTGACAGGGTGTGGTGGATTGATGCGGCCATGCTCTATCGCAGCTACGAGACGATTGCGGCTCAGATCCTTAAGCATCCGCCACAGGGAGAGCAACTTATACCCGCGGTTATCAGCTGGCTCGAATCTACTACAGAAGAATGGCTTCTCGTTGTCGACAGATATGACGACCGCGACTTGTCGAGCGTTCTTCCCGGGTTCAGCAAAGGCAACATTTTGTTTACAAGCACACGGCTCGACCTGCGGTATGACCCTGTGTGTGGCAACTCACACGAGGTAACAGAAATGAGCTTTTCTGACTCCACTACTTTATTCCTCCGAGCTGCTCAAATAAATCAGCCATCCGAAGATCAGTGGGCTCGAGCAAAGCCCATCGTTGAGGAACTAGGGTCTTTTCCCCTTGCCCTCGACCAGGCAGGTGCGTTCATCAGACAGCACAACTGCTCGTTCGAGCAATATCTCGCAAATTTACGTCAAAATAAAAAGGACCTCCTCCAAGACGCCCAGCACAAAGGAAAATCCGCTCAAGAGCTTGCCGTATATGCCACCTTTGATATTTCTATGAACCGTCTCCGGCGGTATGCCGTCGAATCTAAGGGGAACTCTGAATCAGCTACGGCTTATAAAAGTGCGTTAGAAATCCTAAACGCCTTTTGTTTCTACTATCACCAGGATATCCCCGTCGACATCATAGCCCGAGCTAAGGTCAACATCGATATGCAAGAACGATGGGATGACATATTGGAGCTGGTAGACATCGCTGACGATGTGAGTGTCCAGTCAGGCGAAAGGCCCCCAAGAGAGCCCATTGAATCCAGGGAGGCTATTGAAAACATCGTACTGGGGCTTTGCCCCAGGACAGGCTCGATTGACCTCGAATACATTTTCATCGGGATTCTCCTTCTCGTTCGATTTTCGCTTCTCAAACGTGTACCCGGCAAGCCTACCCACTTTGGGATCCATCGGCTGGTCCATTCCTGGCTGAGAGACCGGATGGACCCTGATACCTACCAAACAAACTTTCGGCTCGCTCGCGCTGTTCTTTTCCACGCATACCACCCAAGGACCAGCGATGTGCATGCCGAGCGGTTCTATCCGTCCTTACTACCCCACATGGAGGCGAACAATTCCTTTCAGGTCAAGGATGTTGGTGGCAGAGAGCCGTCTGTGCCAGAGTTGGAGCAAAACTGGAAATACATCATGATTCTCAAGCGTGCCCGTCTCTGGGAAAATGCCTTACCGCTTTTGGATCAGCTTGTACTGGACCTCACCCGCAAGGTCGGGCCCCACGCTTCATGGACGTTAGCGAACATGCTAGAGCTGGGGAAGGTATATATGGCTGTGGGTAGAGCCCGCGATGCAGAAGCTATCTACCTGAAGGTTTTGGATACAGTGCACCTTTGTGATGACAGTAAGGATCGACAAAGATTCCTCGTCAAGGCAACGGCCCAGATCTCCGTGGCCGACTTAGCCCTGGGCGCCCTGGCAGCTGCAAAGAATATGGCGGATCTTGCCCTCCAGCGCGCCCAGAAGTACGAGCGGGATCTCACAGGAACGCGCGCCGCGGTGTGTTTGGTGTACGAATATCTATCAATGTGGGAAAAGGCCGAGGAACTAGCTGAGGCCGTCGTCAAGATGAAGATGGGCCTCCGGCGGCTAGGCGCCGAGCATCCCGAAACGCTGAGGGTGATCTCGCAACTTGCGCGGATCCGTGCGCAACGAGGGAAGACACAAGAGGCGGCGCGCGACCTTGCGGACGTGGCGGCGAAATTCGAGAATGATTTCGGCCCCCATGATCTCGACACTCTCACAGCCAAGTCAGATCTCGCGTGGGTTTACCACCTCCAAGGTGGAGATTGCCTAGAAAAGGCGGAAAAGCTTCAAAGGGAGGCTCTCGAGGCGGGGCAACGGGCACTTGGAGATAAGCACCCCTACACCCTCTTCATGATTATGCGACTTGGCCATACCCTTGGGGAGAGGGGCCAATTTGCCGATGCTGTGGAACGTCTCCGAGAGTGTGCGGACAGCCGGAAAGCGCTGTATGGAGTGAAGCACGTGGTCAGCCGGGGCACGGGTGCGGCTGAGGTGCTGATGATCGACAGGTGGAAAGGGGGCAATCATCTGGTAGAAGAGCTGGGGGCTTCGCGAGAATATATTGCTGCGATGGAGGAAGTGAGGAGGCAAGCTATGTTTCCGTTTACATTCGCATGGACGTGAGGTGTCTTCTCAGAAGCAGTCGGGATCGATAGTTACTGGGGAGGTTGAAGATGAGCTCCGTTTTGACTAGGATGTACGTTTATGGAGTATATCGGTACCTCGAAGCGATTGAAGGGGTTGTTGTCGGTAAGCTTGTTTCCGACTCCGTAAGCATCGGCCCGCCCCGACCTACCTTCTCGGCTCTCGGTGTTTCACATCGGCAACTTTATTTGCGCAGTTGATATCCTCTTCAGTAATTCCGAAAGGGCTCTTTTCGAACCACAGTCCTACCTCGAAACGCAGGCGGATTTGGGAACAGAGTCCGAACATCCTGCTCGGAATACGTTATGAGCATAAGGAGCTTGATTATGTTTTTGCTTATAGAGGACTGAACGGTGCTTATGGACTTCTCACTCCTCAGATAGCCCGTGCGGACCAGGTCTAACTACCATGTTCACCCATTGGTACACTCATGGCTACAAAAGAGACCGCTGCCTGGCACTTTAGATCGGAACCTCCGGGGGTCACGCTCCATCCTCTATCATTCAATCCATAACAACCAAAATCGGGAGTCAAAATGAAACCATCTCTCATTATTGCCGTACGCAACCAACACCCACCAGTTTAAGGCCGAAGAGGACACTCTATCCAGAAAACCCGGTTAGAGATTCACTGGGAAGTACGTGCGGATTCTTAAGAGGCACCACTTATAGCAGGGAGCAACCACTCCTCTCTCGGAGGATATCGAAGGCATTATCTATGAGCTAGAACGCAATGACCTGCAGACCTCAATATCATGAGAGACCTTGAGGCGGCCTGCGTAGCTACAGGGGGATCATCGACAGCATGGCCGACTCCGCCAAGCAGGCCTGGGCAAGGGAATGTCTCATCCATACCAATAGTGAGCTTCATATGGTGTCCCTCTTCGAAGGGAATTTCAATTTAGTGCATCTCTCGGCCGAGGCGGCGCTCAGAGAATGCAGAGACTCGGGGTGTCGATACACTCATGGGTATACGCGCCGATGCTCTATCTACCAGTACGTCGGGAGGTGGGAGGATGAATTGGCGCCTGTAGATATGGTATTTAAGAGCGGAGCTTCGGGACAATCAGCAGGGTCCCTGCACAATGCTACCTTGGAGGCCTATGCGGAGGTCGCATGCATCGAGGAAAAGTTGGGCGAGGTCGACACAGTGGAGGAGACACTTGCGTGCATCGCCCAGAATTTCGAAGACTTCTTCGAAGACCACTACGACATGCTAGCGGCGCGCACCAACATCGCATGGGTCCCCTTCAAGTAGAATAGATTGCGCGAGGCGGAAATGATACAGCGTTAGTTTCTCAAGACTGGACGTCTCTCGTCTTCAGATCGGGCCATCTGTATAACTCTGTACATGATCCGGCTGGCCGTCACTATCAAGGGGTCGGGAAAGCACAAGGAGTCCATCTGTCCATTTACGGAGTGCGAGAGAGGTCGCAAAGACGCGTTGTGGAAGCTTCACCCGGCGGCGACGGGCGCCGCTGTATGGAAGGCGGTATTGTAGCCTATGATGAACGGGGATGACTAGCCGGATGACTAGCCGGAGCCTGACATGAAGGTTGAAGTGGCGAAGAGATTTGTAGAGCTCCCTTTAAGCCGGAGAAACTCCAAGGAGTGCTGTGCAGGGGTTCTGGGTGGTACCTTCCTCCATAGTGAAGGGGTTGGGTATTTTGCATAGGAACTGGAACTGGCCTAGGAACAAGGGTTGCCGCCATCAGGGATATCCACCAGGGTTGGCTTCTGAGATAAAAGCAAGGCATCTTGCACATATATGTATACATTTGGATACGGCCCGTCCATACATGCTTCTTCTAGACGACACAATGATATAAATACAGTACAAGCTCAGTTCGATGCACCCCCCTCGTCCGGGTTCCGTATCGCCTGCAGGAGCTCGTACAGCTGACGAACTTGCTCCTCTACAGTCTGCTCAGCACCCTTTCACATGAAATGAGATGTAGACGCAATAGGGAACAGAACTTACCGGTCATCTTCTCCATCACGCCTGCGTCCAGTTTATCCCCTTTCCATGCATCACCCTCAACTTTTTGAGCGTAGAGCTGCCACTCCGTCAAGAAAGTAATCTGCGAATCATCGTGAGCATTGAGGTCTGATCCCATCACACCAGTTCCTTTGCATCTACACGATACAACTGTGTTGAAGGTAATTGAGGGGAACCCACCACCTGTGCCGGGTTCTCCACCGCCTGATGCGCCTTGAATTCCCTCTTAACGTACTCATCCCCGAGCACCCTCATCTCCCGCGGCAGATGTCTCCTATGCGCCCGTAGAAGCCGCCTATACAGCTCCAGCGGCGGAAGTAGCGCCTTTAGCGCTGGTCTGAGTGGGTTCACACCTGGAATAGGTGTCACCCCGTTACGGAGCCTCGAGGCCGTCGAAGCGAGCCGCAACGCGCGGGTAGGACGCATCTTCCCCCGGACCGAAGCTGGGATGACGCGGGTTCGGTCAAGGGGGGTTTGTGATTGAGGTTCTCAATGTATAGGAGAGAGTCTGGTGCTATTAGGATTATGAACTTGTAGTTAATGTAGGATCAACGCTTGCGTCGTGAATGAGTTGGTGGATAGCAAAAGATACTGAAAGCCCTGGGTGTGAGCTTATTCGGTGCTTTGAGGTGGAGTTTGGTTACAGTGTCCGGTGTCATATCATACTGTCTTAATTCCCTTCACCATCCGTCAAATCTAGGAGATACTCCGGAAAGGCTCTATTACCGCAAAAATAAACCGCCAGCTCAATATATGCCCAAGGCGGGTTGGTCTAAAGTAAACGCCATAGCTAATCGCGAACCTTGAAGCCCGTCCTCATCTACGGCCCCTCATCCTCCAAGCTCTCCAGCCTCATGAGTTCATCCTGAATCCAGACAGCCTGAATGCCGCTCACCCTCTTTGCATAGCTTTTCTGCGTGTAGACATGGTCCAGAAACATGATAGCCTCCCTCTTAGTCCCGTGTAATACGCTCGCAGGGTGAATAGAAACCACACTCTTCCTCGGCGTCTCGTAGCTCATGTTCGGCTGGAGCAGTGCTGTCTTGGCGAGAAATCCTCTCAGAAAGCATTTCAAGAGCGCTTCTGCCCTCTCCGGTGACATCGGCTCGTAGGGTTGCGGGTCTGGAGGCGGGAACTCGGCGATGAGCTTCTCCCGATGGGCAAGCCCGCGAAGCTGCCTCCTGATGCTAAGTGCCGTCTTCATGTTCCCAGACTTAACCCACCGGCTTTTGCACCATGCGACCCGGTCCGCATGTTCCGCAGTATACTGCTGTATCGTGGTGAGATAGGTGAGGAGGTCTCCTTCGCGACGGGTGAGCTGCTTGCGCAGTTCGAGGACGTCGTCGTGCTCGTCGTCAGAGGGGACTCGAGCAAAAATGTCGTCACCACACGTGATGCATGCGATGATGTCGATGACTTCCAGGACGCAGTCGAATTGGGGCTCGGCAGAGGCCAGCAGGACGGCCCCGAGCGATGGCGAAATCGGGAAGCCGGCTAGTTTCCGGCCGGCTTCAGTTACCTCACCGCTTCGCTTGATAGCGCCAATGTCAATGAGGTGCTCCTGGGCATTAGTGATGGCACCCGCATCGGGACGCTCCATCAGCGGGAAGATATTGATGTCGTTAATGCCCCATGCTGCCATGGTGAGTACAGCCCCGAGCACTTCATTGCGCAGAATCTCAGGCGTGTCCCTCTCTTTCAGAGAGGCAAAGCCATCTTCGGTGTACAAGCGAATGCACTTGCCAGGTCCTTCACGACCGGCTCGTCCAGATCTTTGAATGGCGGATGACTGCGATATCGGCTTCGGGAGGAGTGTTTCGAGTCCAAGCAGGGGGCGGAATTCCTTGACCTTCGCCTTGCCGTTATCCACGACATACCGAATCCCAGGAACTGTGACGGAGGTTTCGGCGATGTTTGTGGCGAGGATGATTTTCCTAGTGAACGGCTCCTTGATGGGCTGGAACGCAGCGTGCTGTGCTTCCATAGAGAGTTGACCGTACAGTGGAAAGACCTTCGCTTTTGGTATATTCGATGGGAGGGTAGCAGCTTGAGCTGTGATGATCGCTTGTACAGACTCGATTTCATCCTGTCCTGCCAAGAAGACAAGGATACCTCCAGGTAACGGCTCGCCCTGATGTAGTTTCAATACCGCCTCAATGACGCCCTCCTGTAAAACAGGTACCGGCTCCCGCGAGTGTGTTATCTCCACAGGGTACTGTCTACCCTCGATGTGCATAGCCTCAACAGTCTGTGTCTGCGCTGTCCCAGCTTCATCTGCCGCCGGCAAATCGTTCGGTGACTGGGTCAATAGTGACTCCAGGGGTGTAGAGAAAAAGTGGCGGATCCGGTCGACGTCAGCCGTGGCGCTCATGATGACGACCTTCAAGGGAATTCCACCACGGCCTTGGAGGTCACCCGACTGTATCTGTTTCAGGAACCCAGACACAAGGTCAACGTCTATGCTCCTCTCATGAATCTCATCGACAATGACGGCGCTATATTGGCGAAGATGTGGATCTCTCAGCAACTCTTGCAAAAGCATGCCTTCCGTCAGAAACTTGATCTTCGCGCCCTTGGGAACATAGCTGTCAAAGCGGACTGAGTATCCGACCAGCCCATATGCAGACTTCTTCATAGAGCATCCGGCCTCCTGTGCCACGCGATGAGCGAGGGTTGTGGCAGCGACTCGGCGAGGCTGCGTAACAGCGATCATTCCACCGATTTGCACTTCCCGCTTGGTGCCTCCTTCCTCGTCGACGGGGACCGGGCGCACCTGCTCCCGGCACCATGATTCACCGTAGAGAAACTGAGGTATCTGTGTGCTCTTTCCTGAACCAGTTTCGCCGACAATAATGAGTGTGTCACTCCGTCGCAGTGAATCTAAGATCCTAGACCTGTAGGGCCATATAGGTAGGTCCTTCCGCACCTTGAGTAGCCTCGGGTCTTCCGCCCCTCTTGGCCGGAAAGCGGGTCGATTCTGGTTGCGCTTGCCTGCGTCGTCGCCCTTATCCTGCTCCTTCTTCTTGGGGGCTTTGGGGCCACCGGTTTGCTGAGGGACTGAAGGCGCGGTTGCTGGTGGCTCCTGGTTTTGGATTTTCTGATTCAGCGCCGCGAAGCCGCCGGATTTTTTGGACACAGTTGGCGGTGCCTGCCTGATGGCGGTCCGCTCTAGCTTCCGTTTCTTCTGAGGTCTTGATTCACCCGACATCTTCAAGGAAAGGAGTTAGTGGTAACAAAGAGTGGGTGTTGAGGGTTGAATGTCCAGGATTGGTAGTTTGTTTTATGTGGATGATATTTTACCGAGCGCGACTGGGTGGTTCCTTCCGCCCCAAACCTAAAATTTTGACCAACGGACTTTGACAGCGCCCAAGTACGGGGGGGCTCCGGCTAGTAGACCGAAAAAGCCAACAGTGCTACCTATCAACTGAAATGCTGAGGTAGCTTAAAACAGACCCAAGATCATGGCTCAGCAATTGAGGATTGATTGCTACATGTATCGGCGATTGCACCCGCTCGCGATATGGACAGGCCTTGTTCATAGTACATCAGGTGTTGATAAAATATAATCCACAAGCGTGAGTCGTCGATTCTAATCCTCAGAAGTATTTGCTATGTTGGATACTGAAATGTATTATAGCAAAATGAGTAATTCGCTCAGTGTCCATATTCCCGTATAACAGCCTCTCTACCTAACCTTGTCCAGCTCGTGCCTGTTCCTCCGAACCCCATCGTCGACGCGATCAGTCTAGACAAAGATGTTAGTGTGATCTTCGTCCCGGGGCCAAACAGATAAGACACGAAACTTACCTTGGTAGCGATCTTATCGATGATCCTGTTCTGCTCGTCAAGCGTGGCATTTTGTTGCATTGCACCCAGCTTGAGTATGTTCATACGCTGGCTAACAAGGTCCAGACCGTCCTCGATGGCTTCCTCATACTGCTGCTCTTCCTCGTCGTCCTCATATTCATAGCGGCTCTTAGTACCGGGCGGTCTGCGCTCGAAAGTGGACATCTTGTTCTCAAGGTCCCGCATTTCCCTATTCTGGTTTTGGAGCATCTGGCCCTGCTGGTAATGATTCCGCCGCGTTTCTTCTCGCTGCTCCTTCTCCGCTCGATGACGTTCCATTACTGCGTCGTCACGAGCTTGAGCACGCTTCTTGGCCGTAAAGGGATTTGCAACATGGACCGCGAACATGCTCCGGTTTACAGTCTGGAGTTCCTTCGCCTTGTCATATCCACTGACATTATGGCTCTGCGCCAAGTCCATGTTCTTATCGGCGTTGCCAAGCATCTCCCCTTGGTATGCTAGGCGCGCAGTGGTGTCATTCTGAGTATCAAGCATGCCCTCCGTCATCTGGACAATGCGCTGGACGGCCGCAGCCGATTCTCCTTTGACTTGCTTTTTCTGGGCCTTGATTCTATCCACTTCCAGTTCATCCTGTTCTTCTTGGGTAAGCTCCCGCTCCTCTCCGTAACCACCATATGACCCAGAACCGACAGCAGATGCACCAGATTGGCCGTATCCGGTCACCGGCTTGGTTGTGGGATCGTAGGGTGTTCCGCGTTGTGGGTCGTATCGGTCCTTCGCCCCTCCGAAGAGGTCACTGCGGTCAACGTCCGTGGAGGAACTGTCCATCCGACCGAGACCACCAGAGTGTTGGGGGCGCACATCTGTACCACCTAGGCCGCCATATCCCCCAGGGCGGGAACGCTGAGAAGATGCGGGTGCGCTCTGGTTTTGCTGGAAACTCTGCTCATTCTGGTATCGGTTCCCCCCATATCCACCGCCAGACCCGAATTTGTTGGGCCCATATCCACCGGACACGGAGCTGCCATAGCTAGGAGGGGCCTGCTGCGAAGGAGGAGGGTGAGCAGGGCCAGGTCGGGGAGCGGGAGCACCCCCCCTCGGCCCTGACGGAAGTCCAGCCCGGGGGCCACTGGGTAGACCAGAGGCTGACCTGCTACTGTAGGAAGACATGGACGTCTTGCTGGAATTATCGGCGTAGGGGTCTTGGGACGTGGGCGATTGGGCGTAGGGGTTTTCCGATTTAGCGTCTGAGCTCTTGGAGCTTCTAGAGAACAACTTCCCCATGGTGGTGTTGAGGAGTCGGACGACTGAGGGCAAAGACGGGTCGGTTGTTATATATCGGTTACGTCGTTTAGCTGGGGAGACTGGAAAGCCAGAAGCAAGGTCAGAGAGAAGATCAGCCAGCCAGCCGTTTCAAGATCTGAAATTGCGTGCGGCGCAATGTGTCAGGGCCAAGGGTCGGCAAGGGAATCGGGCTGGTTCTGCGTGGTAAATGTCTCGGGAGCCGCACGGCAGGAGGACAACGTATCACAAAGGAGATAACAAATTGATGCGTACGCTTTATTAAAGGGAAGAACGCTGAGGGGATCGGGCTGTTGATGACAGGAGAAAGACCCCGCGAAGATGGAACGTCCGGGCGGAGGTGATGATCATGGCGGAGAGACTTTGCAGGGTACACCGCTTTCTGGTTGATGCGTCTCGCCTAGGTCCCACCGCAAGTACCGCGAAGGTTCATCTGGAAGCGTCATACGGCGTGGCTGGGCGACGCAGCGCTCCAGAAATAGCGTGAGGGAAAGGCTAACGAAATACGGACGGCGCGATTGGGGCAGAGCCCGGGCGGCGTGGTCCGTAGCCCTTCCATCCTCGTTTGTGATGGTTCCTCACAATAAGCAATTCACTGATTGGAGTCACAGAGGCAGGACTTGCGATCTCACCTTTGTTCCCGCGACCCGGAATATCGGTACCTGGAGAGTACCCCATCTTGCGCAGAATGTCCCCTTTCGAGACGACGGGTGGTGGCGGCGCCCCACGCTACCGCTGGAGATTGGGCACGGGCAGCCCGACAGCCCCTCCTTCCCGTCATGCATCAGGAGAGTCAATTCCGAAGAGGCTTATTCTTGAAGGCACCGAAAACGCTGTTTACGGACACTGAATTCGGGAATCCAATAGCAATGATGGTTTTGGGATCCTAATGATGAAATTTTATCGGATGAAGGGCAATGGTTTGCACCGTATCTCCCCCTCTGCAGTCGGGTTGCCACATGGGCCAGGGAGTAACGCGGTGGGGAACCTGCGGACCTATTGTCTCCAATCAAAGGCGAATCGCAGAGCGAGTAGAATGGGGTGTGACACCTGGCTGTCGTCCACTTGCAGACGTCTCCGGACAAGCCACGATGTGTCATCGTCGCCGTCTCGCGTCAACCTCCAACCTGACCTTCACGTCCTGCTCCTAGACCTTGAGGACACCCTCCATCCTTGACCTCGAATCCTCTCCTTACACACTATAACTCATCAGAATGTTTGTTTCTATCTTCCTATGAAATCTGTCTGCTGCGCAACCTAGATATTACATCTTCCTTCGTCTCTTGCAAGCGTCTTTGCTTCACCCAACTCGAGCTCTGTCACCGCTCTTACCGCAAGAGCTGAGCCAAGATGGTAACTAGGATAAAAGACCTATCCTACCGATGCTTTCAACGTCTCGTCTATGCACGCCACAGATGAATGGCTCGCCGAGAGGCCTCTGAACCTTAGAAGACTCACCCTTGAATGATCACTATCCCCCGTTCTCACACTGCCTTGAGCCGCTTGCGCGCTTTCAACGACGGCCCCCCCAGGCCTAATGGCGTCTCTATTCTCCTTTGTCGAGCCTACCCGGGTTTCCTCTCCTTGGAGGTCTCCCGCGGGATCAGAGAAGCAAACAACACCACAACCTGAACCCAACGGTGGAAGCAGTCTTCCTCGCCCAGGATTGCTTTCTGAATATGGGATTACCAGGCTCGACTCTGAGCCACAAGACGGGCCCATCGAGTACAAGCTGCACCTTCTCCTGCGACCAAGGAGGTTGTACGCCCATATAAGCACGGCACCGCACATTTCTGGCTCCGTCCAAGCACGGCCTGTTGTAGGGTCTATTAAGGACTCCGGCTCGCCAGCACCTCCACAGTCGGCCTCCAGTCAGAGTCGGCAACAGAGACTTTCGCATCTGACTACCCAGCTTCTGTGGAGACTTCAGCAGTCATGCCCTTACCACGCCACAAGCTCGCGGCGGGACATCCTTATTCCGAAACTCCCCGAGGATATTGTGGACGCCAGCAAGCTTGTAAAGCCGGATAAGCTTCCCGTAGGACTTGGGGAATCAAAAGGCGCTTTGTACGAGATTGGCGTGTCTGATGACGGCACTCTCGTTGGGCTAACAAAGGATGAGATGGACGAAAGCACTCTTGTGCTCAGAAACATGGCCGCCAGTCTTGGCTGCGACGTGGAGATCCTTCGGATGGTTGAGGTAGGGTATTGCGAGTATGAGAAGGATGATCCGGTATCCGAAGTGGACTATCTCAGAAACGGCGAGTCTGAAGGCGTTGGTGGTGAATTCTCTCCCATCAACGATGCGGGCAGCACAGGCTTAGGCCGACAAAAGCTATGGGTCTGCGAGGCGCTCGTTACTCCTGATCTCGCTTTGAGCCATGGTTTGAGCTCATCAAGCCCAAGTCCGGGCGAAGACCTGCAGCCATCGGCTCTTAGCCGGTCGACAACGGATCAGCTTCGAGTGACGCTTACGGGCCCGACTACTGCAGGCAAGTCGACCCTTCTGGGCACGCTGTCGACCGGTGCTCTCGACAATGGCGAAGGAAGCTGCCGTCTTGGCCTTCTAAAACATCGCCACGAAGTCGCGTCCGGGGTCACCAGCTCGGTGTCCCAAGAACTCATCGGATACCGAGATGATGAGATCTTCAACTTCGCTCGTGAGGACGTCGAGTCCTGGACGAATATTCACGATAGGGCAGAAAACGGCCGCCTGGTCTTCGTGTGTGATTCTGCGGGCGCCACCCGTTATCGCCGCACTATCCTGCGCGGACTAATGGGGTGGGCGCCTCACTGGGTGATTTTGTGCATCGCCGCTGATGACAAGGAGTTCTGTGATGGCAACGGGGCAGACTCGCATGCGCCGGATGGGGCTGCCGCCCACCTTGACCTCTGTTTGAAACTTGGCGTTCCTCTCGCCGTCTTGCTTACCAAGGGCGATCTTTCGGGCTTGCCGACCATCAAAGCCATCCTTGCAAGAGTCATGGGCACAGTTAAGGCTGCAGGTCGAGAACCACATCTTCTTCGCACAGGCCAGGACAGCCGCACCGGGCTAAGTCATATCCCCCCTGAAGACCTGGCGAAAGTACAGGCCGAAGCTAGCAAGATGGAGAGACCGGCGGAGCATGTTCCAATCGTCCTGACTAGTGCGGTATTGGGTCGAGGTATTAGCCTGGTTCATGCCCTCCTTTCGAGTCTCCCTATGCCCGCCGCGCCAACTGCACAAGACTTCACAGGGCCAGTTCTCAATCCCGAGCAACCCGTATCACTCTTCCACATCGAAGACAAGTACAATCTCCCCGCACGGCATGCCCCTGTATCCGCAGCATACGACCGACAGGTAGACGAGGGCGTGGTGATATCGGGACATCTTCGTTTTGGACATCTACGGGTAGGGAGCCGTGTGGTTGTTGGCCCCTTTCCGCCCGAGGATGACGACCAAGAGGAAGCCCCAGAAGATCGACCGTCGCCCGCAAGCTATCCCAATTTCGGCATGGCTCACGATAGCGCGACGGATCTCGCCAAGATGGCCGTTAGAAACGCCATCTCGGCATCGAAGATCAAGGGCGAGTGGCACAGCGCTACCATTGCCAGCATACGGAACCTACGGCTGCCCGTGCATATCCTCGAAGCTGGTCAGGTTGGGTCTATTGGCATCTTGCTCGACAAGCCTGAGAACCTGCCACGGATACGCAAAGGCATGGTCATTGCCGTGCCATCGCAGCACATGCTGAAGACTGGCGTCTCCCTCCAAGCGGCTAGTGGTTTGACAGCGATCTTTCCCGGACCGAATTCGATCTCGCTAGCCGTTGGCAACGTCGTTTCTATATATGTAGCGAGCGTGCGAACAACTGCCAAGGTGGTGAGGGTAGCGGATGTTAGCATGAGCGAGGACACCTCTCCGGACGCTGATGACGTCTTCAAGCTCGACGACCAGACCGAAGGCGGAGAGCCGGCGGAGATTGGAGTGGGGCGGACGGGTATCGACGTGTCTCTCGACCTTCTCAACAGTCGCGAGTGGATAGAGCTTGGTTCGCAAATCGTGGTCCTGGACGGGAGCCGGGCGGGCTTGGATGCATTGGTCGGCAAGGTGGTTGAGATAGTAGATTAGCGTTTGGATGGCCTTGTGGTTTATTAAAAAGGCGGGAGTTGCGGTAGATGGAGCAGAGGCTTGTTTTTGATTGACTGCACCTATGATGTACATGTTTTGTTCGCTATATCTACAAGAGCAGGGGCATATACACAGCGATCACTATTGAGCAAAGTCGGGTAGAAGCCAACGCCATGTCTATTTTCAACTATCGTGACAACCCGTGGACAATCGCGCCGTGCGGTCCCACACCGCAGCTACCCGAAATCACGGCCTCACAAGGTTGTAAAACAGCGTCCATGTGAGCACGAACCCAGGCAACCCAGCCATGAAGCCGCTTCCCCAGAAGGAGAAGGCCGTCCGGAAGTATCTGCTTGTGTCAAAGGAACCGAGCCCCGAGGCGCGGGCATCGGGCGCCACGCGAAGAGTGTGGAAGAGGATGATGGTAACAGCCGATAAGAGGAGATAGAAGAGGAAGCCAAGGTACGACTCGAGGCCGAGGATGCCTGCGGTTATGCCGAAGAGGGAAGCTGTTATGCCTTGAAGGTTGGAGAGGGTCTGGGGTCCGTTAGTGGAGGGTCCTTGGGCAAGACAAGACCAAGGAGGTCATGGAGTGAACGGCGTACCTTTGTGTTGTGTGCGACGGACTCGGTGACAATGGGGGAGATTTGGTAGGTCTTTTCGTCTGTCATGGTAGCGGCTGGAACTGGAGACTCCGTGGCGTAGCTTGGTGTTCGAGCTCTAGTTCGACCTTGGCGCGTAGGGAGGTCCGCAGCATTCAATACGAAAAGCGAGTACCTCGGCCGGCTTTTGTTTCAAATTCGCTAAGGGTGGGCGGCTTATTGTTCTGTCGTTGGTTCCGTTCACGCTCACGATTTCATCCAATGCGTCCAGATGCTGTCACCTTGTCAGAGCTCCCACGAGCGGCACCTTGTCGGTTGAATAATGGTTAAAGCAGCCTGGCGCATGCCACCTGGGAACCGTGAGTGGAGCCTGACCATTCCATTGGCTGAATACGGCAGGCAGTTAGCGCAATGGTCGCTAATTCGCTCTCCATGCACCGCCCATCGCAGGGATTCCCAGCGGGACCCCCGGCCCACCACAGCGGTGCAACGCGCCCCGCTTGCAAATCTAGGGGACCCCAACGATGGACTGGAGCCAATGAAGTTACGAGATGAACTTGGATAGTACACAAGATGACGAACCCCCTAATAATTACGCTTTTGACGAGACGGACCCTTGTCCTTAAAAGTGTCAAGAACGGTGCCGAGCTTGAGTTCGCCAAAGAAGGGAATAGAAGTTGCATCTTCTGCCATATTCGTTCCTTTGTATACTCTGTACTCCTTTTGAGTGTCTCCGCGTGCCACTTCCCGCGTGCCGTCTCAACTTCCGCTCGCACATCACGGGCGCCACGCGACCTTGGCGCGAACCGGACTGGACGTTAATATAGAGTCGTCGCTCCCCCCCTCTGTCTCGGACTGGTTCGGCCAACGCCACCATTCGTCCGCGCTACCACGACTGCAGCGACCTATCCCTAGGACTGCGTCCTACGTCATTCCCAATCAGCGGCAAACTACAGCACACAGAACGATCTTCACGAACGTGCCAAGTGCCCTGTGCTACGATCGGCCCCCGTTTCGAACTGCACCTCGATCCGCGCATCCCTTGAAACGAAACGACGGAGGAGAAACATTTCCTTTCCCGGGAAGCAGATGGAGCAACCAGAACGGACTCCGTAACACGCGATACCGCTATTTCCATTCCGAACCCTCGATCGCTTATGCATGTTTCCTTTGTCGGTGGACTGCTCCCAGCAACTGCATAGATGGAGACCGTTGTGGAGGACGACTCCCCCCTCGCGGACTATCTAATAGGTGGGTAGCGGCACTCCGGCCAATGTTCTGGGGACCAAGCAGCTGACGGAGCGTATTCAGGAGAGGGCGAAGGCGATGCGTCTGGGCGATATACACCAGATCTAGAGCCGGACCTCTCGTCGTCACCGCCGTCGAGCCCCGGCTTCGCCCCCAAGGGCCGGCCGGCTGTCCGGTCACGGTTCCGGTCGAATGCACCGCCTCCGTTAGAAGTCGATATACCAGCCCAGACGCCATTAAGCAGGCTAAAATCCAGGTACTCGGTAAGGATATCCAAATGCCCTAGTATCCCGGCCCGACTTTTAACTTAGTATGGACATGCAGTCCGCCGTCGCATCCCAGATCGACCAGGCCGACACTTCAAAGTTCCTTGAGCAATTTCGGTATACCATAGTAGCGTCCCAGCTTCTCACCGGGCACGTTGGCTTCGGACACAACGCCTTCCCCAAGAGCACCAGCGCAAGTGGCGACGATGACAACGTGCCTCCCGATCCAGCGGCTCTCGCTTCAGTAGCGGGCGCTGTCTTCATTGCATTTTTGGCGGCGTGGCTTGCGGCGGGCGGCTACGAGAGTTTGACAAGGAGACGGCTCATCTTCCTCGCTTTCGTGCTTACGGCCGTCACACTCTTGGCGCCCGTGTACTTCAAGAGGCAGTGGTTGAAGTTCCGCATGGACCAGGTACTCTCCGAGGTCTCAACCTTTGTGTCCATGTCGCAGGACCTCGACAGCGCGACCGGTGCGGCTGTATCGTTGATTCAGGAAGTGGAGTTGGTGTCACGCGGCTACAGGATGTATGTTCGGGTTCATACAAGCCCGGCCTTGTCCAAGCTAGGATAGGGTCAGAATAAGCTAACAATAAGTACAGAAGCGCGCCCCTACCTCCCATCAGCCGGATCGAAGACCGATCTCAGAGCCGGAAGTGCGTACGGCTACGTAAGGCCCTGAGGATGTGCTTCTCCGACACGATCAATACGTACTGCCAAGCCTCGAACGTTGTCAAGGGATTCTCGGAGCAGCTTAACCTCGAGAAGTATTGTGACATTTACGATGTCTCCGACTTTGACCTCTCGGACGCCATGCGAGGGTATTCGGAGGACGAGTTCGACGATCTCGAGTCGTTGAGGACGCTCAAGATCCTCGCCGCGCGTTTCTTCACCATCCGCAAGATCTTCCTCTGTGGCCTTTTAGCACTCGAGGCGAACGGCGATGAGAACGACCTGATGCGGTGGACCACTGCTGTCGAGGCCCTGAAGTCTCTCCGAGAGACGACCAGAGCGGCGTATGAGAGGCTCCGGGCCATCCTCGTTGAGGAAGAGTGTGCGTCAATCCCCATTCCGCCTCCCCCTTCCTTAACGACTAACGTCCCTTAGCTTTCCCCACACCTGCCACACCCAAGCAACCCCTGACTCCCAACCGCGAACGCTGGCGCTCCCAGATGCGCAAGCTAGGCTCTCTCTCAACCGGCATCCGCGGCCTCCAAGCCAAGCTCCAGCTGCTCCGCGAAGAATCCGACCGCGCCCTCGACTCATCCTCTGATATCACCGAGCTAGGCCCGACGTTGATGTCTCAGTATGACTCTATCGGTGTGGACCTCAAGGACCTAATGCAAGCATGGGAGGAGGGCAAGGCAGCGCTCGCGCAGGGCATCGACAGGAACGAGAAACGCCTGTCATCTGTCAGCACGCTGATCTCGCCCGCCTCAAGCCTAAGTGGGCTGACCACGGTGGAGGAAACCTCTTCACAGGAAGGTACCGTGCAGGACGCGCTAAAGATCCTCAGAGGTGAGGGCCCATCGTCAGACACAGCCGGCGACGCGGAAGAGATCTTCGAGGCCGTGGCGCTGCCGAGACAGAGGCCGAGATCCGGGCTCACGAGAGAGGACAGAATCGCTAAAATGCGCGAGGAGAGGGAGAGGAAGGAAGAGGCGAGGAATAGGAGCGAGGCCAGTAGGGGCATGCTGAGGGAGCTGGAGACAGTGATTAATCTGAGGCCGAAGAAGAGAATGTCGGCGCCGGCATCGAGGGTCATGTCGATGTGAGTGAGTAGTGCGGCATCGCCTTTTCAGTCTCCGACGTTCCTTCCTTTGTTTTATTTTTTCCAATTCTTTTGGATGCACGGCGCTCGTTTAGACGGCAGGTTTATGGCTCTTCTATGTTCTGGATACCTCTCGTTTTTAGAATGGCCTGTTTCTCATGGTTGGGGAGTTGGACTTGGGTGCCACAGCACCAGCGGAACTCTATGCCCGCGGTTGAAATTGGGAGAACGGGCAAGGGGGTGAGGGGACGAAGGTTCCTCCTGACAAGCCACATGGCAACATCATGCCCTTCCTATGTAGCATAGCTTTACGCGGCCGGTCGCCGCAAGTCAGACCTTTGATGAATATAACGCGGTAATGACAAGATCAAACGCGGAGCCGTTCCCTTTGTAGATGCCCATCGTTTGCACCACGTCAGTGAACACGTCTGTTTTCCCCAGCTCTAGGAATATGTCCGTAAGACGTGGCCTCTTGTAGGATTCAGAGTGCGGTTCGTTGCTTAACTCTATCGGTTTTGATGCTTTTGAGGGCAACAGACAAGCAAGACAGGGAAGGCCCCGCAAGCCCGAATGGCTTAGTCTTTGAAATCTAACATTTCATTCTCATGACTAGGATAACGAGGGTATATCAGGCATTACAGCCAACATATATGTACAAGAATATCGGGAAAGATGTCCCCGATCTACCATGTCAGTCCCATCCACCCGTGCTTCCCATCAACATTCACCCACTTCCCTTGCTCCAAGGCCTCCCAGCCCATCATCACCCCCAATATCCTGCACCCCATGCTTCCAACACCGCAGACCACCACGTCGCTACCCCTAGACAATACCGCCAAGTCAAGCACGTACGCTCGCCCCAGATAGCCCCTTAGCTTGACAGTCTCCTCATTCGCATTCCTCGCATTCTCAAAAGTGGCCAGCCCTGCACCGCGAGTGGAGCCCAGGTTCCAAAACATAGCCGAGAAGAACCCGCCCTCCCATCCGAAGCCCTCGTCCACGAATCGGTGGAACACATGTGGGTTCCGCGGGCCCTTGTTCCCGGGCTCCTTGCTCGCAAGCTTGATCCTCTCCTGCGCGTGGTGCGCGCCTTGGAACTCGGTCGCGTCGTAGATGGTGGGGTCGTCGGATGCAATCACTAATAGGGGGTCCGCGGGCGCCTCGGCCGAGACGGCGGCGCGCGCGGAGTCCGAGTAGATCTCGTTCGGGATGTAGGAATCGCGGTAGGGGAAGTCGAGTGGGTGACGGTCACCCCGGCGGATGTGCATACCCGCTACGGGGGCAACCTTGTTGACCCCCTCCTCCGCAGCCTTCGCAGCGAGGTCATTGATACGCCGCGCCACGTAGTCCTCGTCCTCCTGCACGATGTGGAACAGCGCCTCGTAGCCACTACGCGCAAGGTCGAATAGCACCCTCCGAGCCTTCTCGCCGTCGTCCGCCTGCATGTCCGCCCGCGTGGTGGTGCTCAGCGAGTCCATGAGGACGTGCTGCGCCGTGGCGGAGGATATAACAAGGTGCGATGCCTGCGAGGGGCAGGGGACCATCTCATGGCGCGGCGGGGGCCTGCACTCGGGTACAGGTGGCGGCTTGAACATGGAGGTGTATTTCCCATACGCCCACCTGCTGTCGTCGATGAAGAAGGCTCGGCCTTGGTCCTTGGCAATGCCGTAGAAGGTCCAGAGCATCATCAGCGTCCTTCCCAGCCCAGCGTCGCTCGTCTCCAAGACCACAGTCATCGACTTCTCGCACTCGGGCATAGAGGGATCCTCCTTGACGCCGACAAGGTTCCCTTGGCTAGATTCGCGCTTCAGCTTTTTCTGCTGTTCAACTGAAGGCATGGGCAGTAGCCCTGTCTTCTCAGCCCGCCGCACGTCGACATAGTTCGGGTCTGTCCTCCCATAGTCCATCACACTGGTCTGCTGGTCCCCCCCTTTCACCCAACTCCTCAGGTTGCGGACTGTTGAGGACACCTCTTGGCACGAGCCCATTATATCCGCATACTCCATCACCCCGAGTGGAAATTCGTGGTCCTTGGGTATCGATACGGTCCAGCTCGACCGCCCCAGCATATCTTTCACCATAATGGGGGTAGGGAAATCCGGTAGCCCTTCCTGGCTCACCATTCCGTGCTCCTCCCTCTCGCCCGACGCGTACGCCCTCTGTATAGCGCTAAAGTCGACATGAGGCCAGACGGCGCGGGCCGCGACGTAGACTAGGAAGAGTGCACCCGCGACCCACGCTAATACTCGGAACACGCGGGTTGGTCGGGCTCGGACGGGAGATTTCTTCGCGCGGGGGACGAGCGCGGGGAGACCTGGAGAGGGCGGCGGCGAGTAAAAGAGATGGTTGAAGCTGAATCGGGAGGAAGTTGCGGAGGTGGGTAGTTTCTCATGCTGATACGACCTTGACCTCCGCAGATTTAAATGCGGAGGCGAGAGTTTGTGGTGGCGACCGGCCCGGCTCATCTCGAGTTTGCTCTGCATGCCTGCAAGCCCTCTCGGTTGGTATTTAAAAAGAAGGAACCGGCGAGGATGGGTATTATAAAAGTGACTCCGACAGAGTCAGGGTTAGGGAACGAGTGGACGTCCTGGTGATGGCGTCGAGCCAAGAGTGTGTGATCCTTTCTATATCTGGAGCGTCATTAAGATGGAAATCAAGTCAGGAGCCCCTCGGTCGAAAAGAAAGCCGGGGGGGAACTGTGTCCTAGTAGAATTCGAAGAACAAACGGCGGTAAAGAGTGAAAAAAGTGAACGGGGAGGCGTCCAGGTCTCGTCCCGAGATAACGTAGAAAGTGAAAGAAAAACGGATTCCAAGTAAAAAGAGGGAGTCAAAGACAACTCAAGAGACAAGCCGTGGTGTTCCGAGTATTATGAAAGAGTGTAGGACGGAGAAGCTGTCGTTGAAAAATGTAGGTGTCGTGACGAGTCGAGCCAGCCCAGCCAAGACCAGACGTTGACGAAGGAAGGGGTGATTTGTCGATGAGCTGGCCCCCAACTGCTGGCTTGCCCGCGACACTGTGTGCAGATTCCCCAATTAAGTAAAACCACTCCGCATGCAGGGAAGGAAAGCCAAGTATGACGCTTCCAATCTCGGTCGATGACTGGCCCGGTAAATCCCCAGCGGCGGTGCAATGGGCTCCCAGACTCTGGTTCAAGATCGACAGGCCTTCCAGGGGTTATCGAGTAAAAGAAAAGGAAGGAAGGGAGCACCCGAAACCAAGACACATGGGGAATGGAAGGGAGTTAAGCCACGAAAAGAAGGAGAGGAGAAAAAAGAACAACAATGTCGATCACCGAGGGAGCGTCACAGTGGAGAAGAGAGGAGCCAAGCGAGAGGGAAGGGGTTCAGATTTCCCACTGGCTGGGATCCCACTGTTCGTGGTTCCTGTGTCGTACCTCATCCACACATGTGGAGTTCAAACCTCGGCCCCGGTGGCACGCTAAGGGGCCCCGGTCCTTAGGCCGGTCCCGCCATGTAAAACAAGCCAACGTCCGACAAACGGGTTAGATGGCGGCCAGAAGATTCGCGGCGAGACCGTCCGACCTTGGACATCGACCCCTTGGACCAACCAAGGAGCGCCTCTTGTTGGCGAAGGACATCGGGTCTTACAGCAGGAGCGTCGTCAGTCCGGCTCCTTCGGCAGATCTTACCATGCACCCCATGTGCCTCCCAGCGAACGGAGCAATTCAAGGCTGTCTTCGACTTGGCCTCCTGGCACTGGTCTCCAATGACAGCGGGAGCCAAGCTGCGGATAGCGATGACCCGTGGAGTGGCGCCCACCGTTAGCTTATCGAGATAGCATCTCCTCGTCACCACAAGCGAGACAAAATTGACGGGGCTGAACATTTTGGTCCCGCCTGTCGCCCCTGTCCAGGAATTCCTGGAGTGCATCCCGTGTCTGACGCGACAGAAATCCTGGCCCCACTTCGGTGGGGTGGGATCTTGCCCCATCCCTTTTTGATACCTCGGCCCAAAGTACTCATTGGTGGTGGTAGGGCCCTATATGGTACTCGGAAAATATGTACCATACGTTGGTGCCAGAACCGGGGTCGCCTTGATTGTGTTTCAGACTGTTCTATCTTAGGGACGATCGTCGTCTGAGGTCAGTGGCTTGGTTGTCAGCCAATCAGGCATAGGTCCTAAGTCAGAAGAGGAGATGGTCCGAGGCCGATAAAAGGTTGGAGGAAAACGGCGTGAGCGAAGACACGTTTCCTGGCAGCAGCAAAGGAACCCTGTTTTCGACGCCAAAACGAGATCTCGAGAATATACTGTAGTCATCTATTTCAGGGCAGCCCCCCTAAATGCCACGTGATGGATAGCGTTAACCTCAAACAACCTCGCCCCAGTCGAATGCGACCGCGGGTTGCTTCCCTTACCCGGTAGGCCCATCCATCGAACGGCGAAAGAACTCCTTCATTTCGGAAGATTGCACCTGTGGGTCGCGGACCCTGCGTGCATCGTCGCCCTTCTCGTCTCCTCTCCCAAGGCGCCCTTGACCCGCGTGGACGACACCTGCTCCTTTCAGTGGGCTTTTGTTCCAGGGTTTCGCTGCCTGTGGCAGGCCCCCGCCTGTGCCCGCGGCCCCGCCACGGGGGCCAATACCCGCCCAGCAGCGGCGAGACCCGCCCCGACGCCCAGACATGACGTCACGAGATAAGCCGATCGCAATAAAATCGCATCCATTCCGAGATGCTGGAAACCAGGCGATGCGATGCGGCCACTTTGCCGTTTGCCCCGCGACATGTGCGCGCCAGCATGAAGGCGGATGGCCCCGTCGTCCAGCAGATGCCCCGCCCACTGCGCCATCCGGAACTGTCTTATCCGCGAGCCATAACCCGAGTTGAGATGGAGCTTTTCGTTTGCACCTGAGCTCGAAGGTTGTCGACCACATCATCCACGTCTCCGCCTCGCGTTTGGTCGAGAGGTCTTAGCGTGACTGGAGTCTGGTGGCTGTCCACTTCGGACCTGTACACGGGGAAACCCTGTTTCTAGACCCCGTTTCTAGACCCCGAGCCGGCAACGGCTCGCCCCTAGCAGCAGGACGATTATTCGCCAGCAAGCCCATGAAGCCACGGATTCGCCCATTCAGGCCGTATGGATGAATATTTTGTGACCCATTTGTTTCCTGGTCGCCGGTTCGTAGGCGGATACGAGTGCAAGTAAACACCGAGCGCAGCGGACGCCGGATCCGCAGATCAGGTCGAGAATACCCACGTCGACAAATAAACCAACCGTGGGCATCCACCTTGCATCCATCGTGAAGTCCCGTACTAAATGTAGCCCCCTGCCACCGACACAAGCGGGCAATTCCTCTGGAACAAGCTCGGCAGCGAAGGGGCAGATATTGAAAAACTTATCAATGCCAGAAAGTCTTGAACATGTCTCTGAATTCATGCCAAATACAATTCTCGAACGTGTGCCCTGTAATATACAGAACCATGTCCACCTCCATCCGTATTCATCGTCTAACTTTTCTCTTTCCCTCCCACGCATCGTATTAGTGTATTCTCAGCAGCCACTATGACCCGTCAAAGCTCCAGACCAAAGAAACATAAAACAAAAAAAAAAAAAAGAAGAACGAAAACGGCATCAGACAGGGTCAGTCCTTATCCCATGCCAGAAGCAAGGAACCAATAAAGAGGGAAGGTGCAGGAGGCACGCTTCAGGTCCTGTCACCCAATCCTCGGCTCCAACAAAAAAACTTGGGAAAGGAAATAACAGAGATTGCGCTCAAATAAGATGCATTGATGCAGGATGCCGCCACTCTCAACAAACAATCCCAAAGAGTGAATACATAGAGACAGGAACCGAAAACCTGGTAAAGCGAACGAACACTCCTCTCCCTCTTCAAAACAAAGAAACGAAACCTATCTTCAGGGTATAATAACACAAGGCATCCGAAGCGTCAAATGAAAATCCAAACTCCCTGGCATCCCTGAAATCAGCCGTGCTCGTTCGTACATCGACACATGATACGACATGACACGGAGAGCAAGAGAACGAGCCCATCTCATCACGCCTCAACAGGCGACAATTTAGACTCCTCTGCCACCACGACCTGCGGGTCCATGCTCGGCACCGGCTCTGTCGGAACCGAGCTTCGCGGGACATCACTTGCGATGTGCACGCTCCCTCGAGAACTCCGCACAAGCTGCCCGCTTTGGATCCGGTCCGAAATCATATCGTCGAGGATCTTGAGCTCATTCGAGCTCTTCGAGCTCCTTTGCTTCCCCGTGACGTACTGTGCCTGCTGCGGGCTCAGGGGGTTAGCGGACAGGGGCGGGCTGAGGGGTGCCCGAGAATCGAATGTGCCTTCCGCCGTCTCACGCGAACGCGCCACACTACGCAGAGCCGCCAACATGCGGTCCTTATCGTCAAGCCGCGCCCGGAGCTCCGCAATCTCGGCATCCTTCTCCTTCATAAGCGCAGACACACTATGATCCTCGCCAACCAAGATCCCCTTCCCGGCGGCAAATCCCACCGATGTCCGCGACGAGCTCGCTCGACGAGCCTGGAGTAGGCGCTTCTCCAAGGTCGCGATATACCGGTTCTTGTCTGCGAGATCGGACTGGAGAGCCTCGTTCTGGGCCGCAAGTGATGCCGTGCCATCCCCGAGTTCTCCGACGCTGTCCTCATCTTCCATGACAGATGGCTCGCCAGCCGATTGACGTTGGCCACCGCTCGAACGCCGCCCAATAGTCGAGGATGCGGAAGTTAGCGAGGAAGTCCTTTCCGCCGTCTTGCCACTGTTCGAAGCGGTGAGAGATGATCGCGAGGCTGTGATCGATGACCGCGTCGACATTTGCGAGAACCGTGAGTTGATCCCCAACGAGCTGTATGAGCCGCTCCTATTCACACCGCTGGACTTGGAGCTGAGAATGAGCCGGTTTAGGTGGTCGATACGTTCCTTCAAGGCTGTTCGAGCAAGCTGCATCTCCAAAAGCTGCTCTTCGTGCCTCTGTGAGGCCTCCTCTTCTTTCGCTCGCTCAGCCTTCTCATTTAGCGCCTTCTCTTCTTCCGTCAACTCTTCTTCCGGCTTCTTTTTAGCCTTGTCCTCGAGTTGGGCTCGTAGCTCACTGATCTCCAGCCGATATCGCTCCAACAGGACCCTCGCTCCGCCTTCTCCGCCAGCTCCTAGAGCTTCCTCGGCGCGCTTGGCGTGGCTGACAATATTGTTCTTGGCTCGCGCGGCAAATTTCAGAGTGTTCAAGGTTTCCGTCGCGTGCGTGTTCGCGACAGCAGCGGTACCGGCACTCCCCGTTTGAATCGTACATAAGATACTGACCAACGAGTTACCAGACAGCGCGCCTTGCAATAGACGGGTAAGCTTGCTGTCACGGTAAGGAAGGTGCTTCCCTTCCTTGTCAGCCCCCTTGCCGTCCTTTCCCTTGTGTTCCGAAAGCTTAGCGATGACATTACCGAGCGTCAACAAGCTCTTGTTGATGTGCGATCCTTCCGTCCGGCGTTCCTTGGTTTCGGCAGCCTTCTCGGAGCCAGCCAAGTCGATTAGGCTCAGTGTCGATACCCGGACACCACCAGGCAGAAGCCCACCTCGTTTGCTCGCGCCGGTGTTCGACGAGCGTTCTCTGCTCTCAACGACAATCTGAACAACAGCATGACTCCGAGAACTCCTGGCATTGAACTGGGTGCTAGCCGTCCTCCTGGCCTGGTCTCCCCGGGCAATCACACGGAGTAGTTGGGTCGGACTTTGAACGATTTCCTCCTTCAAAGGGAACGCATATACGCCTCGCTTCGCGTCCTCGCGGAGCTTGATCTCATCTTGCGCTCCACCGCCGACCCCACCGGTCGTCGGCATGCTGAGCAGGTCATGGATTTTCTCATTGTAGATTTCGAGATAGCTGACGCGCAACAGGAATTCGCGAGATGGCGTCTCGCGAATGTAGGAAAAGATATCGGTAATAGCGAGGGGGATAACGCCAGGAGACGACGCCGTTCCCTGCATTGAGAAGGTTTTACCGGTACCCGTCATCCCATAGGCGAATACGGTACCGTGGTACCCT
The DNA here is from genome assembly GCA_030271035.1 of Microascus cirrosus. Classification (NCBI taxonomy): domain Eukaryota; kingdom Fungi; phylum Ascomycota; class Sordariomycetes; order Microascales; family Microascaceae; genus Microascus; species Microascus cirrosus. The sequence continues at coordinate 5,313 of JAMBUN010000333.1, read as the reverse complement.
TCCATGACCCTCCGCACCAGTCGCTTCGCGATGCTGTCGTACACCCTCGAGTTGTTGTCGTTTATTGAGAAAACATTATCTAAACATTCGTTAGCAGGGCTCGCGACGTCATGACGTCCGGTCTCGACTCACCATAGTAATAGTCGCCGCTATCCTTCCCATGGTGCGATATCAAAGACCTCCGCGGTTCAACAGTCCAATCACGCTGATTATCGTTTCCCGTTGGGTCAGGTCGCACCCTGACGCTCACAACCACATTTCCCTTGCCATCGAATTTGGAAGACTTATCTCCCGCATCGGTCGCTGGTGAAGATGTCGAATTGCCAGGGGTTTCGGTGGGGTCGTCATAGGTTGTTGCGGAGGTAGAGTACGAATCCTGAGCGGAAGAACTTCTGCTTTGTGGGGGCGAAGAGACACTAATCAGACCATCCGACATCCTGACTCCCGCACCAACCGACTTGCCCTCACCACTCCCATTCAACAGACTCGGTGTTGAACTGCCGAAATTGTATGTTGAGGCTGCCGGGGCCGCCGGAGCCTTGGGTCTCCTTAACGAATTCGATGATCGGATCGATTCGCCAGCTAAAGGGCTGGGTGGAAGGCTGCTGGCGCGACCTGGCGGCTGGGGGAATGAGTTTATAGAGACTGCTTTCTTTAGAGACTTCCCCGCGGGGTTCACCGCGGGGGAAGGGCGCGGTTGTGGTAAAGCGGATGTCGGCGCGGGTGACGGTGGAGTGGTACTGTGTACGCTTGATGGAGCACGAAGCCCGCTCTTCGGTGTGCTAGATGCCGATTTCGAAGGCGTGGCGGCAGAGAGGTTGCTGGTGCTCTTCCGAGTTTTAGCAACGGGAAGTGCTGGGAGCGCGACATTTGGGGGCCCATTAGAAGGACGCGACGGCCGTGGTAGTGTGGTCGTCATTATGGCTGTAGTAAGAGGTAGGTATGCGGAGAGTTTTGCGAGGATGGAGCTTCTGGCAACCTGCCAGTAAGGCACACAAAACACTCAGGTTTTATTTTGCTCCGTGAACGCAGACGCTTCCGTATTTGTCCATTAACAATAGAGGACACTAGTCTTGCGAAGCTAAGCCAGGCGGGGCAAGCAACGTTTATTTGGGGTGGGCGAACTTTGAAGCCCAGAATGTTCGTTCCGAAAGCCCAAATGTGGCGTCAGACCCAGGTATTTGGGTATCGTCCGGGATGGTGGTGAAACGTTGTTATGCAGGGGCCAATATGTGCCCGGGTTATGGTGGCGCTTCAAAGGGGGTTCCTCGCCAGAGGAAGATACCGCCAGCGATCGACCGGTTAGTTCCCTATCGCCAGAAGGAAATGTAGTCGAGTCGGAGATTCGCGCAAGGAGACAAGATGGTGTCACCGCGGTCGGAAGCGAGAATCATGTATCCGAGTCCGGCCGTGTCCGTGTCGTAGTCGTTCTTGTCCTCCCGGGGCTCCGGTCGCGTTCGAACGTGTCCGAGCAAGACGAGTAGAAAGGCGCAGAAACTCAGAATCAGACGGATGGGCAAAGAAAACTGCACGAAGCGAGTACGCGGTGATTTGTTTGGCTAGAGCGACGTCGTGAAATGGGTGAAGGAAATGGACGGTATCGTTCGATCGGTGTTGAACTACCGAGTTGGCAGCGATTGAGAGACAATCAAGTCGTCGGACGTCGCAAGAAATGTAAGACCCTCGACGCGGAGCGAGTGTAGAGGGGTCGCGGTCAGGTGAAGAGTGCTAGAGCTCAACTCCGGCTGGAAGATCGCGAGACCACGGCGGAATGGAAGAAAAAAATTGAGGGGAAGGACAGCGATGTTGATAAGGATCCTCGTGACAGCCGTATGGAGAGACTCCGAATAGAAAAGAAGGATTTGGCGGTTGTTGCTTCCTGCCTCGAGCTGGGGATATGAAATCGGGCAGGGAGAGACAAGAAGGCAGGAAGGAGAGAGGGTTTCGACGATGATGCGACAGGAGCAAGAGTGGTCCAGCGCCTGAGACCCAGAACAGTCTTGCTGATAACGGGCCCAGTGGACAAAGGAGGCGACTAGGTGCAAAGCGTGGTGCCAGGTCCTGGTCCTTGTCTGCAGCTCGGAGCAGACATGGGGGGGGTTGATTTGTGCTGAACACGAGAAAGGCCCATCTGTCTCTGCTCCTCCCCCATCGCCTGGATATGCTCTTGGCATAAAGTCGTGCCGGGATGTTCGGGCATCGTATCTGAAGGTAAACAAGCAGCGAAGGGTACTTAAAAGTTGGCCAGGCCATATGAAAATCACACTGTATGTTACACCTCTTTATGCGTAGGGAATGAGCAGAGGGGCATACAGTGTGGACAAAGGATTCTGCGCATAAAATGTAGATCGCCGGAACGTATCCCGCAAAGTACCCCAAGCTACTTTGGTCAGGGCGGGTCGAACGCAGCTCGGCCGTGGGGACGGCCGCGATGAGATTGCGTCGCCGAAGGACTAGCCCCTATTGGTCTTTGCCGTCATACCTCGACACAACAGCGGAGGTTAATGAATATCATATCCTGGACTATTCACGTCTCCGACCAGCGAGATCTGCGCGTTCGAATCATTAGCCCGCTCATACTCGGGCTCTTTGCCGACCACATACTTGAGCGGAGTACTTGCTCAAGCAGAACCTCGCTTTTGTCCTCCACACAGCAGCTTCGACCGCACTGACCTAGGAGCGCGGCAGGCTTGCAGGGTGGTGTGTATGGCGCCCCCAATGGGCCGTCACGTCTGTGTGTTCCCTGCAGCAGTGGATGCAGGTGTCACCTCCGGCCGTCGGCCCACCCCACGATGGCGAAGACTTCTTACCTGCTCCTCCAGCTTGAAGCTGTCAACTCGAACCTAGCCGCCATCGGACCCTCCCCCAAAAAACACTCGAAACAAACGAAACACGGCCTTTCCGCGGGGCAAAGAGGCCGCAAAAGTCAAAAGGACGGCAAGAACCCTTCTGGCCGAAGTCAAAATTCTGGTGGAGGGCGCCGTCGGCCCGTCAATAGGAGAATAAAACCAGTCGGTGCACGCACTAACGGTGCGATGGCCCCGCAGTGGACAGGAGCCGTCACTCAGCGGCTTTGTCCGTTCTAGTCTTAGCCTCGTCAAGGCTTAAATGAGATACTTGAAAGTACAACTTCTTCCGCTATGTGTAATGGGGAGAATAGTACTATGTTGTATATATTTCATTCGTCACTAATTTACGCCACACCCATCACATCAATCGCCCATGGTTATCCGATTCGGGAGCAACCTCGACGAACGGCCCCCTTTTCATCCCGCTAAGTCCAGACCCGGCACTGTTCCTGTCACTCACAACCTCCGAGGTCCACAGCAGCAAGCCACCACTATCGTTTCGTCCTGGGGCTAGCAGATTCGAAACAATTGGCTCTCCGCCTCTCTGGACCCTTCTAATCCTATCTCCCGCGAGAAGGCAGCCTTTTCCCTCTACCCCAATCCCCAGCCACTGAGGCCGAGAATCCCACGAGAGAGAACCGGGGGGATGCAAAAGCCACACGCAATTTCCCCCGGGCCCGCATCCGGATTTTAGGCCTAACGGCATTGAGAGATGCCGGGGTTGCATCCAGCGAGTGAGAAGGCCGTGCACACGACCCATGCAGGAAAAGGAGATGAGCGCTCCCCATTCCCTCCCAGAGAGTGAAGGTGGGTGTGATGCCTGTCATCCGACGCACAGAACGGACAATCCCCCGTTCCCCTGGGTCATGCATAGATGCCAAGTTCCCGACGTCGCAAGGTCGCGTCCGCCATGCATCTTGTCCTTCCGTCCCTAGCCAGCGTTGCATTGCTCGCGTCCTTCATCCTCTGGGCGCGGCGGTTTGGGCCCTGATGCGCGGCTGTACTCCGTCTCCTCACATTTCGGACTACGTAAGCTGTACATGCTCCGTTGAAGTTCCCGCTTCAGACGGCTCCGTTGTGTCGTGTGTGGGGTTTTACGCAGAGATCGGGAGCTGTCCAACCGCAGCCCTCGGCAATTTCTACTATTGCGAAGCCGTGTATCGATTAAAACACGACTCATGGCGGGACGAGTTCAAGCTTCCCTATCTCTCCGTCTGATAGAGATCGGATATGAAGTTAAGAGCTGACAGAGAAACATACTTGAGTATACACAGATAATTCATGAAGTTCAAGCATTTGCAGCTCCGCTCTAAACCATGGGACTGCCCCGGCTTGCCGATCAGAAAGCCGCATCGTTCGCAGTCCCGTCGATCCCGTAGAGCCAAACGCCTCCCAATCACCGATTTCCGGGTTCCGACCCAGCTCTGGTACGTGGTCTTCGCCTTTGAGAGTAAAACGGTTCACACAACCGGGGGCACGGACGCAGGCCGTTTAAACCTGCGACATGTGTGTTTAGAATCTCCTGTGGGACCCGCTTTGGGTCGAACTTCTGCAAGTCATCTCTGTGCGGGCATGGAAGCAGCGTGGAATGCGGGTACGGGGCTTCTCGTCCGATGGGGGGAGTCGATCTACCGGCATGTGGACCATTGGACATGTGCTCGCAGATATGGGACCAGAGCTGTTATTCTTGCCCCATATAATGACGTTTTTTATGGCGTTCTGTTCCGTTTTGGCCTCGGCGATCGTGGGCTCCGAATCGAAATGCTTCCGGTCTCACACAAGCTTCCTACAATGTGACTCTGGCCACTGCTTGCAGGGATAACAATGTTCCGCACTGACGTATTTCGACTATAACTCAACCTCGATATCCCACGCCCTTCAAATCCGGGTCATAGGTGCAGTGATATTGAAACACTTGCTAACAAAAGAGTAGCTGATGTTGCCATGTTAAGTTATCCCCCCCTCCCCGGAGCCAGTAGCACCCCTCATAGCTGCAGCACGCTTTCTCCAAATACGTTCATTTACCGGGTTCCTTCCAGTCACACAGACCGGCACTTGCACCAAGAAGGCGGGAGGAGGTGGTTCCGCCCCCTCTTGCATATTACCTCCCTGCACACGAGGTCCGAGGGTGCATACAGAATGAGATATTGCCAAATTATTTGATGCATCCGGCGTCACTCATCACACTCGTCTATTCTCACATTTTCCCCGAAACAGCGAGTAAAACCAGGGGCCACATCTTCAATCTCTGCACAAGGGTCTTCCCTGTCAAGGAAGAAGCTGTTGTGATCTCAGTGTCGATCGAGAGATGACAGAAACCTACCGTAGAGAGCGGGCTAGAATCGACGCCCAAGGGACACCTAAGCCATGTTGAACGTGAGTCTTTCTTTGCTTCCGTCGGAGTGATCCGAGACGCCTAGGGGATCCCGGACGGAGGGTGGGGTTTTTCTCTTTTTTTTTGGGG
>JAMBUN010000332.1:0-145283 GCA_030271035.1 Microascus cirrosus | reverse complement strand
GTAGGGTATGGAGCAGAGAGGCGTGGGGCGAGAAGCCTTCCCCTCCAACTGGTCGAGTCTCCGTGGCGCACCCTCCGGCCGGGAAAGAGTCGGGCATAAGGGAAGGGCCTCGGCACCTGTCGCGGCTCCTGCAACCGGTTTTCGGGTGGACCTTGCCGCAGAGCCGCCGGTCTTGGCAGGAAGTACTGTGGATACAAGTGGACAAGTGGATCTAAAACTGGGCGATCCTGATCTTGCGTTGCTGTTTGTATTCCCCCTCCATTCCAGGGAACATCCCGGCCCACCCACACTCAGGAACAACTCGGGGAAAATTCTGATAGAGTTTGCCAGGGCCCTTGACGTCATCCACGCCCCCAACGGAACTCTCTCACCCATACCCATTCTTCGGAGCTCGGACTTGGCAAAGGGAAACCGCCGCAGTGTGGACGAAAAGGCAAGGTACACCCCGTCGCCAAGAGTGCGGCAATCTCCCCGTAAGGCGCCGCTCGGGGACGTCTGCATCCTTGGCGTCTTTCCATTCGGGCATGGCCGCCGAGTCTGGACGGCATTCAACAGAGCGATGTTACGTTGTGTTGCTTGCTTCGGCCGACAGATTTCCGAAGTGGTGTGTAGGTAGGTATCCTAGTATTTGGGTATTGGGTGTTGCAGCCATCGTGAAGATTAAAAAAAAAAAAAAAAAAAAAAAGGTGCGGTTGGGAAGGATTGCATCACAAGGCGCGCAATGCGGGATTTGGGGAAAGTTTGGGGGGCGGCGGCAGTGGAGGAGATCTCAGTTTAGGTTTCTGGGGATTTTAGGGGTTTGAGGGGTTTGAGGGGTTTGGCGGGCAGGCCTGGGGATTGGCTTGGGGCAGCGCAATCCCCCCTAGCTCCCGCACATGATCACCTATCGCCACGAGGCCGGAATATGGGGTGCGTGAGAAGGGGGGCCTCTAATTTTTTGCGGAACCCGACCTAAGGATGGGAGGGGCCAGTGCGCGACTTGTTTCCCTCGCTTCGCTTTTGTGGGATAGTTTACGGGGTATGGGGACGCGAAACTCATGGATTCCTCGCGTGTTAGTTGGTTTAATTTCGTCAAAGCGGGTTTTGGGCGGGTTCGCGATACACCCACTTATGGTGTTGAAATGAACCAGGGGATAATAATAGGACTTGGCTCTCCCGTTTGGCGGGAGGTTGCGACTCTCCCTCCAACTGCCCGCTGCTTGCAAATTTTTCTTCCGCGATGCCCTCAAATTTCGCCCCACGAGCGCTGAAGCCAAGACCTGACTGGCCAACTTGCGGCTCTACAGGGCCCACATGGGCCATCCACAGGGCCACGCGCCAGCTGGCAACATGCCCACTGAAAACTGAAAAGTCTTTTCTCCACCTAGGGCCGATGTGGGAATGCACGAATTTTCTCCCGCGCGTTCTACTGCGTCGTAACGTTGTCCGTGTTATTTCCGCCCTATTAAAAATTGGCCCCCCTGCGGATTGTCCTTTTGTTCTGCTTCATTTCACCGCCGTTCCACATAAATCTCGCTACGTACAGTCCGGTGTCTCGGCAGGGAACCTTTTTGCTCAGGAACCCCGTGGCGGCCTTGACATCATCGCGGACACTATTTCCGTTTCCGTTTCTCGCGGCGGGTTGTGTGGTGTGTGGTGCCATTAACAAACGTTCCCCCCTCTCCACGCACACTGCGAAGAAACCGCAGCGCATGATTACCACAACCCCGCCGCTGCCTCCTTCGAGCAGCCTGCCTCCGCTCGGCACGTTAACCGGACTGTCGGAACGGGAAATATTCGGGCTCCTCCGCAACCTGTCGGCGCTGTACTGTCCCCTGCCGTTGTGCCCCTCCCTCCTCCCCGGACCCAAGACAGATTCCGCACCTCCTGCCGGGGCCCAGAAGTACAACGCGGTGGACTCGGGGTACACGTCCGAGACGGATGGGGCGGCGCCGGCGAATGAGGACCCCGGCGGCCAAGAAGAGCGAAGGATTGCGGGGCTCCGCGCCGATCCATTCGAGCGCGCCTTTGCCGATCGGTGGCTCGCAGGCTTTATTGCGCGCGCACCAACGTTGCACTGCCTCGCCAGAGACGTGTGCGAGCGCGCCGTCGACCAGGCTGCCTACATCCTCGAGTCTATTTTGGGCGGCGGCGGTGGGGGAGAAGGAGGAGGAGGACAAGGACAGGTGACAGATGGCGGCAGCTCGGATTTCACGCACGAGCTGTCATTTGACCTTTTGTCAGATCCGGGGACGTCAGCTGTCAGGGTCCGTCTCCAGGACAGGATTGCGGGGGAAAATGGCGCAGACCACGATGATGTCGGCCTGCAGCTCTGGGGCGCCTCCGTCATCTTCTCCGAACTGATGTGCTCGTCGCCCGCGCGCTTCGGGCTTGACAGCGAGACTTTAGGCCCGTCACCCCGGATTATCGAGCTGGGGGCCGGTACAGGCCTCGTCAGTCTAGTCCTCGGAGCTATCTTGCCTCGGCTAGGCGTCACGGACTCCAGGGTTATTGCAACGGATTATCACCCGGCGGTGCTCGAGAATCTACGCGCCAACATTGACCTGGGAGACCTCCCCGTAGAAACATCACTCCTAGACTGGTCGGCCTCCTCCTTGGAGCCACCGTTCGACCTCCCCGCAAAGCTCCTGCTCGCGACGGATGTCGTCTACGGCCCCGAGCACGCCTTCCTCCTCCGCGACTGCGCCTCCCGGCTCCTCGCTCCGGACGGCGTCTTCTGGATGCTCAATGCCATCCGCAAGAACGGCCGCTTCGAGGACGTCGTCGACACCGTGGAGACCGCCTTCTCGCGCGACCTGCCGGTTGGCAAGGATGGAAAGACCCTAAAGATTTTGAGTTTGGAAATGCTGGACAAGCGGAAGGGGATTGGTCGAGGAGACGAGAGTGGCTACAAGCTGTTCCGAATTGGATGGGCATAGGTGCTTGCATAGCAAAAGGAATGCGCATCGTCTCCTGCGAAGTCGTCCACTACGAAAATGCATAGCGGAAAAAGTGAGCGGATCACGTAGATCATAGACATCATAGACAGGTTAGACAACTACATAGACCATGCGCCTGCCACGTGCGGCGGACGACCCAAGAGCGCGGAATTGATGCATACAACTGGAATTGACCGTGCGCCTCGTACCGCCTATTACGTCGTTCTTATCAGCAAGGCGCTGATCCACGGCCGCAGATCGTCCCCGATGCCGTCGAAACCTTAGATCCTTCCCTTCGATTCTTCCCCCGGAAACCACGGAATTTGTGCCTCGCAGGGGGCAGGGGCCTTCTACAGGGGCCTTCTACAGGACCTTCTACAGGGTCTTCTAGAGGTACACCGCCGGTCTCAATCCACTTCACGCAACCCATGCTCTTCCAGTGAGACAAACCCGAGCGAAGAACGCCGGATTTGCGGTGGCACGGCCTGTACTGTACGCAGTGGAAGCTCTGGTAGAAACCCTATTGTGTCGGTACATCCGAGAAGTCCCTGCAGGCGGCCGATTATCATACCAAATGCGTACAAGGTGGTCTCAAGGTTCAACTCTAGCAGATCCCCCTTGAGTGCGTGATACGGGCATTCTGCAATACTCGCTCCGCATGAGGGACCATTCGTGTTCCGGGGAGTTGGTTTAGAAACCAAGGGGTGGCGACAAGCTACTCCCATGGAAAGAGGTCCCGCGAGGCATCCCCTCTGTCGCCCTCATTCTCCGAAGCGCAACCTCCCTTCGAAAGCCACCCCTATTCGGCTGTTACTCTGCCCTCAAGAAATATTAATGTTAGAGAGAAACGATTTGACGGATGTCGAGATTCGTATTGTCTATTAGGCTGTTGTACAATACGAATCTCGATTATAAAAAATAAAAATAAAAAGTCCGCCACAAAGTTTGGCCCCGCCGCTATTATTAACTTGTCGTCACGATTCTCCCGGCATGAGTTCTGGTTCACCTCGGGATGACGTATGTGTTCGCCTCACCGCTGAAAAGTTTGAAGAACTTCGCCGCATGTCTCGGCTTCTTGGAATGTCGTCATTAGCGCCACGACGGCGCCCGAAGGCACTGACCTGACCGCCACAACCGGCCGGGGTAGCATTTCGTTCCATGGTTAAGAAAATGGGCTATCGGACTTTCGGACGGCGTATTATTATTCCATGCTCTAGCGTGATAAGCCAGATACAAAGAAGAGGCAGGCCGTTTGGGTTTGTGTCGCTTGTTTCTGGGCCGCGAATGAAGACGCCTGTGCCAAGAACCGCCGAAGTGACGCGCCTCAGAGCCGCAGGCCGGATAAATAAGCTTGTTTCTTGGCGGCCGCTTGGTCGCAGGTGGCTGCAGGGGTGAGGCGGTTTAAACCGAATTGGGTAAGTTTAGCTCCACATGCGTTTTCTGCCCCTGAGCTTGGTGACGCTTGTTGCACGCGCCAAGCAGCAGGCGCTACAGAGCCACAACGGGAACCACCAGAGGGTTTGCTTTCCTCTTGGCTAGCGCCCTTTGGTGCCCTCGACGACAATGGCGTTTGGAAGCCATTTTCGTTCTAGACCCTGTTTCTTCCCGCCGCTAACCTATATAAGACAGATTTCGGAGGAGAACCTGTGGCGATATCCCAAAGGCGGCCACCATCCGGTAAGAATAGACGACCTGTTCGATCACAGTCGGTATAATGCCGTCAGAAAGCTGGGATATGTAGTATACTCGACAGTCTGGTTTGCCCTTGATACCGAGTACGTTGTCCGAGCGGAAGCGGAAGTCACTCAACTAACCGCGGGGCTGGATCCAAACAGCAGGTAGCGTTCGAGGCTCCCACAGCCGACTCGTTCAGCAAAGGAGATGGTACTTTTTAACTGGATGTTCTCTGTTGCATAGAATCTCGGGGTACATCCCATCCCAGTGCGAGCCATATCCTCAACCTGCTCGACGCACTCTCGAATGCCGTGGCCGCATGGGAATCACGTTTGTCTCGTCTTCGAGCTATGGGTCCCAGAATAGCAGAGCGCTGGCATCTTTTGCCAAAACTACGGATCCTAATTGCTCTGATGAAAAATATTTCAAGGCGACTTTTGCATGCTCTGCTGTATTTACACCGTTCGTGCCGGACTATTCACATGGGTTAGTTCATGTCTATGCATTTGTATTTAGGACCGAGACCCTTAGCTCTCGGTCCTATTCCAACATCAGGTGTAGATATTAAGCCTTCAAACATCCTTCTTGAAACTTCGGCCATCGATGTGTTTCCGCATGCACCGTCTGAGGTGTTCTATCCCGACACCTCGTCAGTAGATCCACTGAACGCTTTCTACATGGAATCCTGGCGGGGCTCATCGGGCGAGGTCGATCTAAGGTGCTCCATCGATCTTTCCGTTCGATTTATGGTGGGAATCGGTATGATACAAATCACACGGATGCCCATGATCGGTCTGAAAAGCCCGTGGCAACGACCGGGTTCAAAAGGCAGCTGGCAAAATGGATCCAACCTGAGACGCTGCGAGCACCAGAGGCGATACTCGGAACTGAGTGGGATCACCAGATTGATATCCAGAATTTTGAAATAATATAAAGGTTTCATTTCCTCTCGTATGTCCGTGCGCCGGTACAACGTTAAAACGTCTTTCTGAATAGACTGGGAACTCGCAGAAGGGACGGCTTCCTTCGACTGAGGGTGGACGGCAAGAGGCGAGTACAGCCCGAGGCACACCTGGCACAAACGCCGCCGCCCTCGAAAATATCCCCACAAGCTGGCAAGCTCGGCCTAAAATCGAACGCTAATACTTTGACGTTGAGGATACGAACGCCCAGTCATTGTACCTGTCACTCACAATGATCTTTTCGTAGCGGCTAACCAATACAGGCGACTATTAAGGCCCTTAATATTTGGATCATGTTATCTGTAGAGATTTTCTAGAAACACTGAGCTGTCGGAAGTGAAAAATGGGGAGATCTTGGGTTTTATTAGGTTGATAGTAGGGCCTGACCCCGGAAGACCGACCTGATGGCCGGGAGCTACTTAAAGCGGCATGGCTAGGCCGCTGACTCGGATGCTCTTGCAAATTAGATAAATAATGTTTTTAAAGTTGTAAGATACCGATTCCTAAAAATTTAGCCGCAGGGCTAGATTCTGAACAATGGGAGAGAATAATATTGTGTTGTGGTCATGCATCCGCGCCGGCTCAAGGAGGGACAGTAGACATCTATACTGCCAAGCCCAAACTATCGCGCAATTGTGGCGTCTAATAGAAATTTCACGCGTAACGCATCTTCTCCAAGTATTTGATGAAAGCCGCCTGAGTCGTGCTGTCACCCAATCCCCCAACAAAGGAGGCTCGCCGTGGCAGTGCTCCGGCAGAGTTCCCCCGCGTGGTCTTGAAAGAGGCGCTCGCCTTTCCACCGCCAGGCTTTCACGCCATGGCCTACCTCGGTACGCCAAAACCCAGATTCCTTTCTAGAAACGCCTTCCACAAAGTCAAAGTCGACACGCCTGCCTTCCTAGAGGGTGCGCATCGGCGGGATGGCGGGAGGGTTCAGCCACAGTTTGGGGCAGGACTGGAAACTTGGAGTGAAGCGGTACCAATACGCTGATGGCACGAGACACAGTTTCATACAGAATTCGAAGCCTGGAGTGTCTAATTAGCCCTCAAGAAGGCCATATATTCTGCTGTGGCAAGAGTAATAAGGCACCTCTCGTGGTGGAACACGTACATACGACCATAGCTCGTGGAAAACTGAGGGTCCCGTCCGCTCCCCTGAACATAAACCACGAAGCGCTGGACTAGTAGTTGGGTCGGTGACGACCAGCGAATCCCCGGTGTTGTATGTTTTTATTTTGCCAACCTCTACCTTTTTTGGCGGTGGGGCGACAAAAGTGGATCGTAGGACACAGGTGTAACGGCCTGGATTTGTGTCCAGTCTTCCCTATCGCCTAAGAGAAGCCTTGGTAGAGTGTGCCAGAGGCGATGGACGACGTGGGGCTAACGACGACGGCAGTTGCTCCTAGCTCGAATCTCATAATCACAGAGCCGGCCCAATATCAGGCGTCAACTCTTAACATAGCTTCGGATTGGCTGGCACAATGTTATTTCACCAACAGGCACAAGGCGGGATCTCATAAGAACCTCGCCCCGGAGAAATGTGTACTTCGCGCTATCCAGGTACAGCGCGAGGCCTACGAGCCGCATGGTATAATTTGGAAGAATATGTCCACGGTCCACGGTCAGAAGGCCATGTATACAAAGAACAGCAGGATAAGCGAGAGAAGGAAGGTAGCAAAGAGCGATAGGCTGAAACTATATGGTACAAGTTAACGCCTTCCTGTCGATGCCCGGATGTGAGGCGCCCTATAGAAATTCAGGTATGTAATACACGTCACCGGATAGTCGATAAGGGCTCTTGCAGTGATTAAGCAAAAAGTCTACCCGAGAACCTTAGAAGAACTGTTGCCTAACCAGAAAGGAGAGAGTACGGAAAGTACATAACTATCGTATAAGTAGAAGGGCACACCTCTCGTGGTCGTCTTCAGGGACGCAGGCGCCCCGCCCACTAGCGCCAGGGCATGGAGCGACTGAGTAACACAGCAGGGCAAAGTGGTTAGAGCGGAGAAAACGGAGGTAATCATAATCAAGAGGGCGTTGACAATATGTGGAAGGCCTTTCACCCCGAAATTGGCCATGGATGGCATAAGGGGACGCCGCTGCACCAAAGATAGCGCTCTCTCCTTTGAGGACAGACTGTAGATTGGGACTAGTCCATGTCACAAAGATTCCAACGCATAGGGCGCTAATGACAAGTAAAGGTAAAACGCAGTAGATCGTCTTGAACGCGGTGGAGAGAATGATGCAGGGGCTTTGAGACTTCGGCGGCAGCTATAGAGATGTATTCGGGTCCGGCAAGTGTGAAAACTGTTTCCCAATGGGAGGAGAGGAGGATCTCGAATGGGTTCAAATCTCCGGAAGAGAGATGCTCTGCGAAGGCGCCGGGTGTCCTCCGATAGCCAATCCCGTAGGCGTCGTGGTTAGTGTTGGCTCTAATCATGATGACAAAGGTGAAGCCAAAGCGGACAAAGATTAGCGAGGCAAATGAAACCGCCAGATACGGGCTGGTATACCGTCATCTGAGCAATGCAGTTGTCGATACACGCGAGCAGCATGGAGTATAGCGAGAAGGTAATCGCAAGACTAGGCGGGCCTCCGGTGGCTAGGTCGTTTCCAATGCTCAGAAATAGTGTTGTGCCAGTGGAGGCACCGATGGCAATAGGCTGAGCCTGTCAATTTTTGAGCCTTCGGCGGAGACTGCGCGTATCGATTGTTTCTGTTTGGGCACCTCCGTCGTGGCCCAGCTTTGACAGTCCTTGGCGAGAGGCTCATCCGTGACTCTCATTTTCCTACGAATGGGCCGCTGTAGACTGACCGACTGAAGCAGTTGATAAGGCAGAACGAGTGTTCAGAATCGACGAGCTGCTCTCTTACAGCAGTGTCAAGACGACTTTAAGCAATGCCTCGTATAGAGGCAAAAAGAGTTGTCGGGGATATCGGAATGAAAAGGCAGCAGCCGATAGCCCAATATTTAGATCGGGTAAGGAAGGGTGGTATCTTTTGGATTAAATTACGTCCCCTGGAGGATGTGTTTTTCTCTACGCCTGAGAAGAAGCGAGGCGACTTTGAGGACCCTGGAGGAGTGGCTTCTAGATGAAGGATAACAGGCATCCATGGACTACTTTCGCGCCCAGGTCAAACAGGTTTTATGTGGGGACAAGGTAGGAAAATTGATGTGAGAACGCTATGAGCATCCTAGGGCTCTCTCAACATTCCCTGAGCGCTTTCTTACAATTTTCAGTCACCTCTGTCGCTCCAGCGTGAATGCCGAGAGTGGAAGGGTTCGAGTAGCCAGCCCCGCCCATAATCCCCACTGAGAATTTGCTTGCAAGTGGAGGCCAATTGCTACGTGAAAGCAGTCTGCTATAAAAGCAGAGTCCCCAATCCAGAGTTAAATGGAAATTCGACTGAGAGGCCGCAAAATCAAGGACTACGGCAGTCCACCAGCTGCGCCCCCCAAGTTTCCCCCAACTTCTCATTTGCGCTATGCGTCTCTTGGCACGAATGGGATAGCCGGAAATGGCTCGATCGAGTGGAAATTGAACGAATGGACCAATAAGCTACAGTTATTAGCCCCACAAAGCCGCGGCGAAGTCCACTTTTAAAATCAAACCGCTCGTGCCGAATCCGAGCACGAGTTGAAGGACGAGAATGCGCTGCGCTATGTTCATTCTCGGTGGGAGGATAAGATCTGAACTTGGACAAGTTAGATCCCTACTTGTATGGACGATAGTATGGCTAAGAGACAGACGGAATTGCTACCGATACAAGGCACTCCTTCCCCACCCGGGACGACTCCTGGCCACAGGAAGAAGAAATGGGCGACAAAAGTTAGGACAGGGTGCGTTACTTGCCGGTTCGTGATCCCCCAAACCACACCTCTCCATTAGCAGCGCCGCTAACGACACCCAGCATCCGGCGCATAAAATGTGACGAGGGCAAGCCCTCATGCAAACGTTGCATCTCGACAGGCCGCAAATGTGACGGCTATACGTCCCTCCCACTCGTCCCGCAGCCAGACGCCACCGCGCCCTCCGTCTCGAGCTCGTCATGGGACGAGCGCCGCATGTTCTTCTTCTTCCGCACAGAAACAGCGTCGCGTGTTGCGGGGCCATTCGATCAGTCGTTCTGGACCGTTGACCTACTGAGGGCGACGCAGGTGCACCCTGCGATATGGCATGCCAGTATCGCGGTTGCGGCGATGTATAAGCGGTACACGATTCCGGCGAACACGAGTACTACGAGCTTAAGAAAGGGGCTGTACGAGTTTGCGCTAGCACAGTATAATGCTTCCATAAGCGGCCTTGTAGGCGTTGCGCGTGCGGAGAATCCCAGCCCCGACAACAAGGACGTCATCCTCGCGACGAGCGTGCTCTACTCGGGTCTCTGCAGTCTGAGGGGCGACCCGAAGGAGGCGTTCCTGCACATGCGCAGCGGGCTGAGGCTCTTCAGGCAGTGGAAGCACTGGGAACGCAGGGGCCGAAGGGGGCGTGGGGTGCTGCCGGTGGACTCGCTCGTCACGCTGTTCAACCGCTTCGACAGCCAGGCGCTGAACCTTCTAGACGACAAATCGAGGATGGAGTTTGAAGAGAAGGATATTCCCAGGGAGCCGTCGGGTGCGCCGTTCACGTCGGTGACGGAGGCGTACTTTGAGTTTGAGCTGACTCTAAATGGCCTGGTTGATCTACGGCAGAGGAAGGATCTTGTGTCCCCTCCGACTCGGCCGTGTTCCAACCGGGAGAATAGGGTCGCATTCCGCAGCGCCCTGGACGCTTGGAAAGCAAAGTTCTCTGCCCTCTACCCGCTTCTAAAGGAGTCCGAAATGGAGGCGGCACTGATATTACGAATACGGCAGATCGCCTTTGACATCGCGCTCAGCATCGAGGTGTCACACTGGGAGCTCGCATGGGACGACTTCCTGCCACAGTACGAGCAGATCATTACTCTCTCAAAGCAACTACTCGAGGAGTACCATCCAGCGTCTACGGGAGAAACCGAATGCTGCGCGCCGATGTTCTCGTTTGCAGCTAGTGTTTGTGAGCCCCTTTATATCACGGCATCGAGCTGCCGTGACCACTCTGTCCGCCGGGAAGCGATCTCACTATTGAGAAGATGGCCGCGGAGGGAGTGCCTATGGGATTCGGTGCTCGCAGCATCGCTGGCAGAGTCAATTATGCTTCTAGAGGAGAAGGCCGTAATCGGAGTGGGGGACGGGTGTGAGGAGTGTTACTGCGTTGAAGGCGTGTTTATATGCCATGGGCACAGGGTGGCCGATGCGAAGTTGGAATTGTTAGGAGAGGGTGTCGGGATGGTCACGTTGAGGACTGTGAATGATATTGTCGGCGAGCGGAGGGGCCAGATAATACAGTTGTCATGGTAAAGGCTATTAACAGTGTATACTTCACTTATCTCGAGTTTCGGGCAAGGGAATATCCCCGGGGCCTTGTCAGCAAGGAGGCACGGTTTGATTCTACAAGTGACTTGCAATGTCGGATCGTAGGACCTACTCTAGGGAGGTTGATAGACAGACTGGCGTAAGGTGCTCTTGGTTGGCCCGCCACGATAAAGCTTGGTTGGTCTACAGACAAAATCCAAATTCACCATGGCAAGCAGGGAGTAGGAAATGGCCAACTTATCGGTTGTCCGTTCGCCCAGCTAACTTGCTTGAAATTGTCCCCATCAATCCTCTATCTTCCTTCCTGCGAGCCGCGGGTATCTCACGTCTAGCTCTGCGAAAGCCCGTAAGATGGCGTTTTTATCAACCTCTCCGCTTGACCCAGACTCGCTCATCACCCAGGGATTTGTATGTCCACGCCATATATTTCGTCACCAGCCGCAAGTCGAAATTCCGCGATGATTAGCAGGGGATTACCTGACAAGATGGCCACCGCTGTCACGCCATATGGGTGGGGACCCTGTGTCCAAAAGGGAGACCACCATATCGTTCTTGGTTGGCCCATCACTGCCCCCAAACACTCAATCCGTAGGTTTATCTTATTTCCAATCGTTGTAACACCATGTGCGACTGATATCTATCGTTTCTCCAATCCGGAAAGAGCCACTATATGTTTTACGCCGGCGGAATCTGACGTACGGTCGCCCACCTTCGCAACCTGTAGGTGCAGCCCGGCACATTATCCGACGATTTGACCTGGGAAGGGACCCAGGGGCATTCGTGGACACGTGTAAATGCCGCGTCTTGGTCAGTCGCTTCCCTGTGTCCTAGATCTATCTTGAGAAGACACAATCAGAAGTGCATTTCCTCGTATCCCAGGTTGGCCCACTCGATCTCGAGAGTTAGCTCTAGGCCCCAAGGCGTCAGTATGCCTCGAGCAAACACGTCCTGGCTGGAACACGGGGTTACTGGGGTGTAAGTGGGGAAAAGAGAACCCTATCAGACTATGGATCCCGTACCGAAAAGCTATCGTATAGACCTCCATGTGGTGAATAAAAGCCAGGATTGTGTGCCCATGCTTCCCATCTTCCTCTATATATCGCTTACTCAAGTTGGCCTGCCATGTCATCCCAAAACTCACTCAACAGGTATTTCTGCTGCGACCTCGCCTCCATCACCCGAACAATGGCAAGACGGACAACGAATGGAATGAAACTCGAACGTTAAGTACCCAGCTGATCGGGCTTAGTCCCCGGGTCGGTGGGTTCCCCTTGCTTGGAGGGGGTCCTCAGGGGTATGCTACTGTCCGGAGCACGTGTGCTCCTAGAGGATGAAAAAAGGTGTTCTCGCCGATATCATACAATGTTGGCCAGAAACTATGGCGGAGTGCATGGTGAACCTCTGCCCAGAGGGAGCGACGACCAAATTGAAAAGATCGAATATTATGAGTCTTGGAGTGGAATTGGTTAGCAATGGTTAGATTTCTGGGTAGTCAGAACCGATCCACTTCTTCGAAATGCGTTCCATTTTGGAGGTTGCCAGTAGGGACAGCCGTAGGTTCTAGATCCTAGAGTGCTTTTTCGGGCTGTAGGATCTTACATGCGAAGAGTTGTAATGTAAGCCATACTGTGGAGAGCCATGTTGCAACGGCTTTCTTTGGGGAATCATGATGTCAACACTGGCCTATGATCAGGCTTCGTTGCATATAGGATTCCTTTCTAAGTTGGTCAGACACATAGGATACTCCCAAAGAGACGAAGAGCTTGGCGAATAGCACAGTCCGGCGATGCACTTTCTGAGTCATTATTCCCACAATAGCGCCCGGTTGGGGAAGGCGGAGAAGCAAGAGCGGGTTATTTCACCCTCTACTTGTAAAACTGGGACCGTCACTGGGTAGCAACTATGGAAGAGCGAGATAACCTCGCATTCACTAAAGGCATTTGTAACGGCCAACCGTCAGTAGCGGAGACCGCGGAGTTCGCACTGAGGAGAAAAGGGAGAAACGGAGGGTAGCAGGAACATATCTTTTTCTGGCAAGTCGAGTGTTCAAAGTTGGATCACATGGGACCCTACTGGCTTAGCTCGGACCCGCAAACCCCCAGATGCAAAACGTTGTATATGCGTCTGTGCGTCGTATCCATGTCATAGAGCGGAGCCGTTCACGGGGGTGACTCGAACCCCATGGTTTGTTTGGAGGCGTAGAGGGTACGTGGTATTACCATTACTGTGGTAAAGCGACCTCTCGCGTCGAAGTTCCCACAGTTTCTTTTCCGCAGGATCTGTCTCGTATTCGCCCACGGGGTCAGAGATCCCCAGCCAAGAGGCCCCTCAACCCAGTTGTGCTCCCGCAAGGGTTGTTCAGGTCTGGAACTTGTCGTCGGTCTCCGCACCTTCCGAATGAGCATTTTTCCCCGCAGCTTAGTGCGCGGGGGCATTCCCCTAACGTGCCCAGTCAGAATCCCCGCAGATGTTCGGATTTTCGTCGGGGGTTTGGAGATAACGGGTGCATCTCAGGGGGGTCTTGTCCGCTTGTCCGCATCCTGAAGGAACAGCCTCAGGGCGTTAGGTGTAACCTGCAGAATTTCCCCCCTAAAACCGAGGAAATCCGATGACTTGTGTGCAAATTTTTTTCGTCCATAAATACAACTTTTCAATAAATGCCACCCTCCTTGCGTCCAGCCTTGGCTATTTCCTGCGAATGACCAGAAGAGGCCGTCGGCTTTATTTGCGCGGCAGTGGCAGCGTGGCGCCATCTTATCACCCGAAAACTGCCGCCACCCAATTTCATTTTCCTCGCCTTCGCCCCTTGCATCCTCGAAAGGGAGGGGGCTCCGGAACAAGATCCCACCGAACTGCGATTGTGTGGAAACTCAAAGAAGCCCGGAATATCAACTCGGCATTTGTTTCACCTGCAGCTAGTGCGTTGCGGCGGCTGCGCTAATAGATTCATTGCATCAGAGTCGCCTCTGGGCTTTTCCTAGCTTGCACCTACGAGCCGCACTGCAAAATTGCTTGTTTTCGGACCGTTCATTCGCCCCCGCACATCTGGGGCCTTTCCAGTGGGGATTTGCGGGAGCATCAAGACTCTTCATTGGCCGATCTGCGGATCGCTGGGGAGCGTGAGTGGGGGTGGAGCGGAGCGGGAACTTCGGCCACGGGACGATGTAACCCCCCAGAGGATCTTCCCATGACAGTGCAAGAAAATATTATTATGTTATCATATCAAGACCGTACAATACGGGGAAGCGGAGGACAGATTTCGACGTGATTGGAAGACATGCGGCCAATCCCTGCAGGCGACACTCTTCACATCCACCCCTGATAGGCTCTCCCCAACGCAAGGGAGGGAGGGACATAACGGACCTCTCTCGGCGGATTTGCCTGTTGTGGTGGCTTGCCGATCTCACTGGATTCCAAGCTTGGAAGGTGATTCTTGATCTCCGCATTTTTCTCTCCTTTGCTCAACTCCGCTGCCTCCGCCCTCCCCGCATGCCTAGGAATGAGGGGATCAAAAGAGAGTGCGGGGAGAGCGAGGGGACTTTCCCTTTTATCGAACCATGTTTGACCCTGTCGGACCACACTTTTGGGAACCGCTGATCCTTATTAACTTCCCAACGGGACAGATGGGAGATCAGGAAGTGCCGAGAAGACGGATGAGAGGCCCATGTGTGCCAGGCAGTCACAGCTCCCCCCGCAAAAAGTCAGATTAACGGGGCCCAATGGTACAAAAGGGGCGGCTCTGCTTCCTAATAAACTTCTGTTCCATCATTTCCGTTGGTTCCCCGTACCTGTCTCTTTTCCCTGCTCTATGTCCCCGCCTCGAGCTCTCTCCTCAATTCACGTTCGGCGGCTACTGTGAAAATATAATATTATGGCCGCGCCGGAAAAGTTCGAGTCATCTGACGAAATCGAACATGGAGATGTACATCCCGCGTCCGGCGGTCATGCCAGCGGGACCATCGACTATGAGCGCGCTCAATTACTTGCCAGCCTGCCCGACCCCGACGCCGGCAAAAGCGACGAAGAGCGCGCCGCAATTGTACAGGCTTTCCCGACCCTTGTATATATCCCCCATCTACATTCACTAACACACTCAAACTCTAGGACAAGAAACTAATGCGTCGAGTCGACTGGTTCCTTATCCCGTGGCTCTCCCTCCTCTACCTCCTCTCCTTCCTCGACCGCACCAATATCGGTAATGCCCGCCTCGAGAATATCGAAGGCGATCTTGGCATGGTCGAGGGCGACTACAACCTAGCCCTGACCATCTTCTTCATCTCCTACGCCATCTTCGAGCCCCTCACCAACGCCCTCCTCAAGCGCCTGACACCCCGCATCTTCTTCACCGCCATCATTATCGCATGGGGTGCCATCATGACCCTTATGGGCGTCGTCGAGAACCGCGCGGGCCTGCTCGCGGCACGGTGGTTCCTGGGCCTGGCGGAGGCGGGCCTGTTCCCCGGTGTGAATTACTATCTCGGCTGCTGGTACAAGGGCAGCGAGATCGGCGTGCGCTCCTCTCTGTTCTTCTCTGCCGCGGCGCTGGCGGGCTCCTTCGGCGGGCTCCTCGCCGCCGCTATCGCGCAGATGGACGGCATCGGTGGCAAGCCCGGTTGGTCCTGGATCTTCATTCTCGAGGGTCTCGCCACTGTCCTGGCGGGCGTCTTCTGCTGGTGGATGGTCTTCGACTGGCCCGACACTGCCTCGTTTCTCGCGCCGGACGACCGCATCCGGGTGCAGCGCCGTCTCATCGTCGACCGCCAGGGGCGGACGGCCGAGGACTTCGACAAGCGGTACATGATGGCCGCCGTGAAGGACTGGAAGACGTACCTCTACGCCGTGATATACATGGGCTGCCTGACGCCGCTGTACGCCTTCTCGCTCTTCCTCCCCACGATTTTGAGCGGCATGGGGTACAAGGGCACGAAGGGCCAGCTCTTGTCGGTTCCGCCGTATGCTGTGGCTGCTGTCCTGACCGTCGTTGTCGGCTTCATCGCTGACAGGACGCGCTGGCGGGGCTACTGCAACATCGTGACGGTTACGGTCGGCATCATTGGCTTCATCCTCCTTATGACGTCGCCTGACCCCAAGATTCAGTACGCAGGAACTTTCCTTGGTGCCGCGGGCATCTATCCCACGATCCCCAACACGTTGGCCTGGGTGAACAACAACATCGAGGGGTCTCTCAAGCGAGCCTTTGTTTTAGGCATGGTCGTGGGATGGGGAAACCTCAATGGTGTGGTCTCGTCCAACATCTACCTGGACAACGAGAAGCCGCGGTACTTCACCGGCCACGGAATCGTTCTCGCATACCTGGTCCTGCTCCTTCTCGGTGGCTCAATCGCCATGCACATATGCCTCCGCTTCTCGAACGCGAAACGCCAGGCCGGCAAGCTGGACGATAAGTGGGCCACTTTGACGGACGAACAGAAGTGGATTGAGGGTGACCGCCGCCCTGACTTCAGGTACACTTTGTAAGCGTTAGAGATCCAAAATAAAAAAAATAAAAAAAAGAGAGAAAAAAACGCTGCTGTTCTTGTATCCGCCCTCTCGACCAAATAATGTCAGCAATCGTGAAACTTCGAACATCGAATGGCAAGTCTGTGGAAACCTGGCCCTAAATCTATGTCTAATTATAGCCTCCAAGGGGTAACTACACAATTAAAAGACAAAAAGTTGAAAACTCTACCTCCACCTCTACAAGCTAATGAGGCCACAACCATGATACAGCACTGGCCTTTATGCCGCCTTCGATGCCTTATCCTTCCCCCGAATGTCCGCCACAACCGCAGCCGTAACCTCTTTCGTCGTCGCCGTGCCCCCCAGATCACCTGTCATGATACCCGAAGCACACACCCGCTCGACAGACTCCATCATCTCCTGGGCAGCCTCCTTCTCGCCAAGCCACGCCAGCATCTCCGCCGCCGTCCAGAACGTCGCGACGGGGTTGGCGACGCCCTTGCCGGTGATGTCGAAGGCGGAGCCGTGGATAGGCTCGAACATTGAGGGATACTCGCGGGAGGGATCTAGGTTGCTTGTGGGCGCGATGCCAATGGAGCCGGCTAGGGCGGCTGCGAGGTCGGAGAGAATATCGGCGTGCTTTGGTCAAAGTTAGCGTATCAGGCCGTGGATCCCTGGCCTTCAAATAGAGGTAATGGGCAAAGGATGTGATAAGGAGGGGCCGCACCAAGTTCGTGGCAACAATCGTGTCCACAGACTCCGGCTTCAACACCATCCTCGTCGTCATAGCGTCCACTAACATCTTATCCACCGTCACGTCAGGGAACTCCTCTGCCACCTCCGCCGCAACCTCATCCCAAAGCACCATCCCATTCCTCTGCGCATTACTCTTCGTCACAACAGTAAGCATCTTCCGCGGCCTCGACCTCGCCGTCTCGAACGCGAACCGCATCAGCCGCGTGATGCCATGCCGCGTGAAAATGGACACCTCAGTGGCCGTCTCCCACGCGCGGCCGAGGTGGGAACGCCCACCCTGGCCGGCGTACTCGCCCTCACTGTTCTCGCGGATGATGACCCAGTCGAGGTCGCCTGTCTTGCAGTTGCGGAGGGGGGACTGCGTGCCCGGCAGGACGCGCGTAGGGCGGACGTTGGCGTATTGTTGAAAAGGCTGGCAGATGGCCAGACGGAGGCCCCAGAGAGAGATGTGGTCGGGGACGTCTGTTGTATGATTAGGTGACGGCGGTTATGAGGGAACAACATGGGAGGTGTACCTGGGGCGCCCACGGCTCCAAAGAGAATGGCATCATGCATCTTCAGTTTCTCGAGCCCACCATCTGGGATGTACTTTCCCGTTCTTTTGTACGTCTCGGAGCTCCAATCATACTCCGTGAACTCAAGATCGAACGTCTGCAGCTTCTCTGTGAGGGCCTTGAGAACCTCGATCCCGGCCTCCACAACCTCGGGCCCGATCCCGTCGGCGGGGATCGAGGCGATGCGGTAGGTTTTCTTCACGGGGTCAACGCTCGGCGACATGTTGGAGGGTTGCGATTGAGTCGTAGTATGCAGGCGATGGAGGCTAACGCTGGTCTCAGAGGACAGGAAGCGTTTAAATGGCTTATGTACGGGGTAGTTCCGGTTTGGAATTGCCGATAACGGATTCCATTGAAAGCTTGCCCGGAGTTCTCACGTCCGGATATGAGGGGATCGCTGAGGAGTTCCCCGTACTAGCGGAGTAAGTAAAGTCCGCGGTAATGAACAAGCCCGACGCCAAGAGCCCGCACAACTCCAAATCTGGCTCCACACTCCGAGGTGGCGGATGAGTTTTTGGATATTCTCTCACGTAGGCCAGTTCTATTCTTACTAGCCGCACAGCGCCGAAAGGACTGACCTACGGGGTTATTGATATCGCCGTGGGTCAATGTTGCTGAAGGCGGAAATAAGTTATTAGGCGCTATATATCTTCATCTCTACTGCAGTGTGTACGCGTCATAACTTGAATAGAGTTACCGGAAACCCCGTCCCTCCCTATAGACACCAATGATTGACCCGTCTTCCATTACGGCAGTCCTGGCTCTCCTTGTACCCTCAATCGAGGCACACTTGGAGTTCAGACGGCAGCCCTTCGTCCTCGGCTTGTCAGGCCTACAAGGGAGCGGGAAGTCTTCATGGGCAGCGGATTTACGAAACGGCCTTGCCCAATGTCATGGGTATAATACCCACGTTCTCTCTATCGATGACTTGTACTGCGATTACGACGACCTTGTCGCCCTCAGGAGCAAGCACCCAGGGAATAAGCTTCTGCAGACCCGAGGACAACCAGGAACGCACGACGAGCAGCTCGCTCAGATGTTCTTTTCCGAACTAGCAGGAGAGCCCGGCACTAAGGATGTTATCCGATGGCCGGCCTACGATAAGAGCCTCAACTCAGGCCAAGGTGGACGGGTCTCTCAGGATAAATGGGAACGTGTCTCTCAAGATCCTCCTATTGACGTCCTAATCTTTGAGGGATGGTGCTTGGGCTTTCAACCCTTGAGCGACACCGACGTTTCCGACAAGTGGAACGAGGCTCTAAAGAACACGGATAACACGGAAGGGGAGTTCCCAACAGCGACCTTAGCGGAGCATAGGCTCGATGATCTCCGGCTCATCAACGAGAATCTCCGTCGGTACTGCGAGACTTTTCTTAATCCCTCCCGGTTCAACGGATTCTTGCATCTTGACACCGAAAGTCTAGTGAATGTTTATCGCTGGAGGATCGATCAGGAGAGGGAGATGCGGAAGCATAGGCCGGGTATGTCAGATGAGGAAGTTGTGGCGTTTGTGAGAGGGTACATCCCAAGCTACGAGCTGTTCCTGCGTCGTCTCCAAACCAACAGACTTTTCTCCAACGACGATGTGGAGCCCAGGAGGAAACATGTTCGGGTGATATTAGATGATCAGAGGAAGGTCACTTCCATCACTGAATTATAGACACATGCGAATGGGCTTAATTTCCGGGTGTTGATTGTTAAGTAATGCGTAGCACCCTTTGGGGTAACCGGTTGAGGAGCCTCAAGTTCTAACGCACATGTTCTGCGTGCAGAAAGAGGCATTCTGGGTTAAGTTTGAAATGCCATACACTTGATTTGTCGTCAAATGGAAACACCAAGCGTTACCGGACTCCAAAAATGTCCGTGTAGCTTTCCTTGACATCGGTTCAAAGCGGTGTCTCAAAAAGGTAAAGCTAAACGTCGCAATGGTCCGATTTCTCCGCATTCTCCCTTTACCCCGCTGGGGCCCCGCAAACTGAGGGGATGATCCCCACGCTATCGGTATATATCAAGTCCGTGCTCCACCCGAAATACCGGGCTCAGTACCCTGGATGGAACCCTCTACCGGTGTTTTCTTGCTCCGGACACCCACCTGCCATGGAGGACGGTACTGACGGGGGTTGCACGGCACCTCCCCTCGCAACCACGGGCCAATGTAACCAGACATCTTGTTAGGGTAATCTGGGGAAAGCTACCTCGCGTGCGCCCAGAGCTAGTGTAGCAATTGGTGGAAAGCTTGCCATATGGGCGTTGGAAGAGTGTCAAGACCCCAGGATCAGGGATAGTGACTAGCCAGAGTCCCGGGGAAAGAATATAAAAGTGCCAGGCTCTATCGTTTGTAATTCTGGTCCCCGCGACAGCTCTTGACCGCTCTAGGGTATCCCAGGGCGACTTATCCAGCTCTGGACTTCCTACCTTTTGCTCCCTTCTCTCGAGCTTGTCACAATCGAGGCACGCCAATTACTGAACATCACAATGGCACCCGACATGCCTTTCCCCATGGACCCCGAAGGCAAGCCTGCTGAAACTTTGGTCGAGATGCGGACGAGAGACGCCGGTGATGAGAAGGGCATCCGGGATGGCGCCGACTACTCGGGCGCTGTCGCGAAGTCTAGCCCTGAGGAGATCAAGCTGGTTCGCAAGCTCGACTGGCGCATTATGCCCACGCTGTGGTGCATGTATTTCCTTAACTATGTGAGCAGAATCCTGAGTCAGAATTGCCGGAGCCTACTGACGACATGCTTCTGCCTGCAGCTTGACCGGAACGCTATCGCTCAGGCCAGGCTCAACGGCCTAGAAGACGACCTAGGCCTTGAGGGCTCGCAATACAACACTTGCATTTCCATTCTATTTGTCGGGTACGCCTTGACCAAGACCCCTCAACCCGCGGCTACGAAAAGCTTACGCCAAGAAGCTACCTCCTCATGCAGATACCCTCCAACATGATCATCTCCTCCCACCGCGTCCGTCCCTCCATCTACATGGCCGTCTGCATGATGGCCTGGGCCGTCGTCTCCGCCTGTACTGCCCTCGCAAAGTCTTACACCGGCCTCGTCGTCGTCCGCTTCTTCCTCGGCATCACCGAGGCCCCCTTCTACCCAGGCGCGCTCTACATGCTCTCCAGCTTCTACACTCGCAAGGAAATTGCCACGCGCCTCGCCATCCTCTACGCCGGTAATATCTTCGCGACCTCCTTCTCGGGCCTCATCGCCGCGGCAACCTTTAATACCATCGACGGCGCGCAAGGGCTCAGGGGGTGGCAGTGGCTCTTCATCATAGAGGGAGTGGTGACTTTTGCCGTCGCAATCGCGGGCATGTATCTTCTCGCGGATAACCCCCTAACCACGCGATGGCTTTCGCCCGACCAGCGGCAGATGGCGCACGACCGCATGGTTCTCGACACTGTCGGCCTGGCGGAGAGTAAGGGTCCCAAAGCGGGCTTCATGCAGGCCATCCGCGACCCGCGTCTCTGGCTTTTAGCCTTTATCCAGAACATGCATCTTTCGGCTTGCTCTTTTAACA
Organism: Microascus cirrosus; assembly: GCA_030271035.1. Taxonomy (NCBI): domain Eukaryota; kingdom Fungi; phylum Ascomycota; class Sordariomycetes; order Microascales; family Microascaceae; genus Microascus; species Microascus cirrosus. The sequence goes on along the minus strand of JAMBUN010000332.1, from coordinate 124,042 downwards.
ATTTCTTCCCGACGGTGGTCGGCTCTCTCGGCTTCAACGAGACAATCACCTTAGTCCTGACATGTCCGCCTTACTTTGTCTCGGGCTTCTTCGGCTACTTTGCCGGTATGTCGTCGGGCAAGTATAACGAGCGGACTTGGCACATCACGGTTTGCATGGGGGCCGCCATCGTGGGCTTCGTCATTTCGTGTGCTACGCTAAACACGGCTGCGCGATATGTCGCCTGTTTCCTCTTCGCGAGCGGCGCCTACGCTGTTAACTCCATGATCCTTGGCTGGGTGTCCGCGACCCTAGGCTCCACACCTGAGAAGAAGGCCGTGAGCTTGTCCATCGTCAACGTTATTGCCAACGCGTCTTATGTCTACACGGCATACCTCTACCCCAAGAGTGACGGTCCTCGCTACTTGATCGCCATGGCAAGCAACGCCGCATTCGCGTTTGCGTCTATCGCGGGGACTTGGGCCCTTCGGTTCTGGTTGGTCCAGGAGAACAAGAAGCTTGACAGGGCGGGTGACACCAGCAATACCCGATACGCCTATTAAAGCGTGGTCTTTCAGTTGCAATGTCTATCTTCTATTCGCCTGGGGAAATTAGGGATATGATGATGGGGGGCGTGTTATGTGTTTCACTGAGGAAAATACATTGATAGTTCGCCTGGAGTTGGCTTGATCAATGATACCTTTAGTATTCCGCAATAACTTTCAGGTCAAATCTGAACAATATCCCCATTATCTATCGTAGATATGACCACGTAGGGTCGATGGACGGATCAAGATGAGCGGCAGCCAGGAAGGGGTTGTCAATTGCGCTGAAGGATGTTGCGAAGAGTTGGTCGTACCACATAGCAGACTCTTGACCTTCTCCCGGAATCAAGGTATTCCCAGACTGAGCGCCATTGGAGATATCAGAGTCGAATTGGGCCGTGCTTCCCCCCTGCGTTGACTGTTGGTACCTCCAAGGCATGCTCTGGGGAGGTTTAGTCATACTGGGAGAAGCAGCGTAAACTTGATCACCCGTGAATGGTAGAGCCTCCTCCACACTTCTCTGCCAGCCCGGCGAGTTCGAATTCACGGAGTCACCGGACCCGAGCTGGTGACCCGTGTCTGTCAACCCGACGGAGCTTGCGACGACCTGCGGGAAGCCGGAGCTAGCATCACCTTGACCGGCTTGGCGCTGATGAGCCGGAAGGTTCGGCGTTGCAGCTGTCCTTGGGGCTCTATTTGTAGCCAGTGGCCTCGCCACGCCGTTAATGCTCGTCGTCTCTGGCTGTGCTGCCCCCATTCCTGGGAGGGACGACATGGTGCCATGCATGGATGAGCTCTCCTTGACAGCCGAGGTCAACTCGTCAAGAGCATAGAGGCAGTATTCCGGCCACGAGGTATTCCGAGTGGCAATATGGCGGAGAGTATCCTTGCTCGACTCGATGTGTCTACAGACGTCATGTTAATGGGAGTTGATGTGGTTAGGGAAACGGAAGGTCGGCGTTTTCACCTCAGGGCGCTTTCGAGTGGCATTTGCTGCTCGAACGCTGCATACGCCAAAATAAAGGAACTTATCCAGGCAGCCCAGGTAAATGAAGGCCAGAGCATGGGGGAGGTGAGTGTGTTACAAGTTTGGTCCTCGACCACCTTGTTCTCCCGGGCGTAGCGCTTCATTGTTATGCAGATAGACTTGGCCGCCGAGATGCATGCCTGCATGGCGGCGGACCAAGATGGTGTTGAGGCATCGGACGCTATCATCGGCCGGTTAAGGGATATTAGCGACTCGTACTTGGAGAGCAAGAGGACAAGCCGATGGCCGGGACTAAGCACGACCTGGCCAGAATCGGCCTCGTCGACCAGTTCAACCTCTTCGACCGTCTCCTGGATCTCGTTGGACCACCTTGAAAGCTCTGTCTGCACCAAGACAGCTCGATCGGCTGTGTCCTGCCGAGTAACGATCGCCTTATTCCTCAGCTCCAATATCTGACCCCTGATCTTTGCATGCTTGGCCATATAGGTCAGCAGCTGCAGCCGCTTGTCACATTCCTGGTCTCCGGCACCGTGAACCTCCTCATCTGGATAGCAGACGTCAATGTCGTCGTCCTTAATATCGAGAGGTAAGCCTAGAGACTGGCAGAGAAACCTCTCACAGCAGTAAATGGACCAGAACACCCGCCGACGCAGAGCCGCATGCTGAGGAGTAAAGAACGGAAAACGCGTCGGGCACCGATGCAGGCCTAGGTGGAACGCCATCCTGACGATAAGCCCACCGAGTCGCGACGCAGCATTGAGACAAAGCATTGAGGTAAGAAACAACTGGATGCAGAGCGTCGCTTGGGTGGCGCGAATGGAAGCTGGTTGGCAAAGAGCGAACTGTGAAGACGAAACTGCCTCATCCACCGTCCCAAAGAGGAGCGACGCGGGGATTGGCGTGTTCAGCGGCGTGCCTTGGCGACTATCTGCCAGACATATTGAGAGTATTGACCGCAGAATGCACTGGTCGAGATGGTCGAGTGACGAGAGACCATTTCTACTAACGTCCTCGAAGCACTGAAGGATGTCGGGGCCGTGAAGAAACGGAAGGATGGGATGCCACGACTCGAAATAACTCTTTGACCACTCCACCAACCGATCGAATGACGGCGGCGGCCCCTCATCCGTAGCCACCTCGTAGTCCTTCCACAAAGAAACCCTCGCCCCATCTCTCTCCGTCGCCCTCCGCCTCAGTTGGTCATCCTCGCCTGGCACCAACTCTCCTATCCGCTGGGTGTCCCCTTCGCCGCCGGCCTCACCGTGGGTATGCTGCGTTCGGGAGGAAGACTGCCGGGCGAGTCGTAGATGCACGTTGCGTATGAAGTGGATGCCGCTGCTGCTGCCAACGAAGCGCGCCGAGTCCTTTCCGCCGGTATCTCGCATTAACCCTATCTCCCGGACTGCGGAGCATGGAAGCGAGTGTGAGGCTTTTCGCTTGCGGGCCCCCAGCTCGGCGGTGCCAGGGCTGAAGGTACTGGGCTCGGAGCCCATGCACGGCGATTGTGTAGCCGCCATGATGTCTCTCCGGGCTGAGATGGAGGCCGCGTACTGGAAGCGCTCACATGAAGTGAGTGTCTGAGGCCGTGCCGGTACTACTGGTAAGAAAGGGTTAATAGTAGATAGCAAGTCTAGTTGGACACTATCATGGAGCAAAAAAGTGGTTGTATATCTCAGTGTACTACGGATGAATAGTGGCAAGCTTCGGCGGGAATTAGTTCGTCCTTGTCCAAAGCGGACGTGAGGAGTCATCTATACCTCTCCACCGCGAGTGGACGGTGGCAGCTTGCGGCGTCCGTCGGCATAAGGTGGTAGCAGGTGCTGCCGCGTGCTCACGGATATTACTCCTCACCCGCCGGACAATGTATTCTGACGCACGTGACGTCCGCGGTATTATGCAAGCAAATTCTGGGGTAATAAACAGGGACTTGCGGACAAAGAAAACTCCGCCTCACATACTGGCCCTAACCTCCGCCCTGCGCCGACGCCCCGCATCTTCACCTACGGTTACCCCAGGTTTAAAAGCAGAGGCGGCGGACTTTTGTCACTTCGCTCTTTATGCCATGGCAGACGCTGCAGGTAGTGGGGATCTAAGCCCCGCGATACGCAACTCCATTGCCTGCGAACCGTGTCGTCACAAGAAGCGCAAGGTATGCAGGCTGTTGATAGAAACATGTCTCTGTGTGCCAAATGTTAATAGTCTAGACAGTGTGATAAGAACTTGTAAGCAGGTATTCAAAAATACTCTCCGGATCACTAGTGCAAAGTGCTTAGATGCAATGGCATGAAGGCCATGTTGCCAGCAATGTTCACACGATCCGTCCAAGTGCTACTACCCAGAGCAAAATAAGAGGTATTGCGCGTCGATCTCGCCCGTCATAACAGCCATACTCTAATTAACGGTTCCTTGTTAATAGAGGTCTGCCACCCGGCTTTACAGCCAGGCTAGAAGCCCGCCTAGCAGAGACCGAAGCCGCCCTGTACCACGTCCTCTCTAAGGAGCACACCCGCGAGACTCCGGCGACCGCGGGAAGCATGCTCGTAATACCGTTGTCCATAAGCAAAGGAAACCAGAGCAAAGCCAATCGCCTGAAAGAGTGGGAAGACCTGCCGCTGCGGTCTGATGGAGAGATAGAAACCTGGTTTCGCTGGAAGGGCGGTGCTGATGATGAGCCTCACCAAACATCGACGCGGGGAACCGTAGAACAACATCATCCTTATGGCTTAGGGATGAGGTCTCCTTGTCAATCAGGGCATTATTCACGCCTCGGTGGCCTTCATCTGTCTCCAGACCATGTTCCTCCGGCTGCTTCACCGGCGACTCCAAAGATGTCCACAAGCGAAGGCGTGGCTAGAGGGGGCGCCAAAGACCTCTCTGAATCGCAACGAAACTTGTACTTTTAGTGTTTTATTTAAATTAGAGGACGGATCTGACATGCATGATCTTACTAAAAGAACACCATGCTCTCTATAAGTCTCCATGTTTACTTAGACCCATAGAACTACCTTCAAGATTAACATCGTCACCTGCCTTTTTTTCCCTTGGGACGTGTCCCGTCGAAATACAGTGTGATAATGTGCCTGCAACTTGTAGTGGCCGCTCTACTACGCAGCGTCTCGGCGGAACCAGAATATAACGGTTTTGAAACACAAACACCCAATCTTGACAAGTACTTTCGGGTAAAATATGAGTATAAGCTATAAAGTCAATTATTCTTTATTGGAAACATCGACCCGGAGGCTTGCATCGAAGTTCGCAAAACTGATAAGATGCTGAGTTCATTTGATCACTGGAGTTCCCTCTGAGGATATTGATAGCATAAATTTAGAATCTAGAATCGCCAGAGCCGTAGGATGCCGAGCTATTTTCGACTATGCGATATTTCAAGTAGTAGAGGGTGTGTGGATCATAAAAATAGCTGAATTAGCGCTAAGAGCCCGCATACTCCAAATCTGGCTCCACACTCCGAGGTGGCAGATGAGTTTTTGGATATTCTCTTATATAGGGCAGTTTATTCTTACTAGCCAGACAGCATTATAAGGACTGAGCTATGCAGTTATTAATATAGCTATAGGTCAATATTACTAATAAAAAGCCAAAGTCGCTGTTGGTGCCGCCAAATCGTGCGGATTCTGCCACTATTTTCGGCGGTATGAGCAGTGCGGGACACAGGTACACAGTCAGGTACCAAATACTCACCAACCCCCTGTTATGGGTTAAAATACAGGAATATTATTGGCCAGGAAGTTGTCCAATCTAACCTTAGCCGCCCCCTCAAAAAGCCTGACCTTGCTCCTCGACACCTCTACTCGACTTTCTCCGCATGATAGTTTGGATCGTGATCAAAGGGTTCCAAAAGTGGCAGATTTGTTCTTCTGGAAATGGCAGCCTCGGATCACGCCAAGAGCCGTGATGCGGGGCTGCCACCGGCGTTCCCGGAACCGCGGCGCTCGGTAAGGGCCGCCCCCACTGACGGTTTACGGCTCCATTTTGAACGAAATGTGAACTGCAAACTCTTACACCCCTTGGGGAGGCGTGTGAGAAATAACTCTGTCACCACAATGGGTGACTGAGCGTGGAGGCGTGTCCCCGTTCCGAGCCGGGAATGTCTTCGCCGTCGACGCTGAAGTGACCATCTCGAGGAGGCCGGCGGCGTTGTTCTTGAAGCGCATGAGCCCCAGGCAGAACGCCGAGTATGACAGTGCTGAACAGAGTAAGATTTTTACGACACTGAACTTGCAACCTGCCTGGGATGCTGCCAGCCTCTATTTGCACTCTATCCCGCAGTAAAACTTATTCTGTCACAGGGAGAAGTCTACATGGATAATTCAGAACTGCACTTCACCAGCAAACATTCTCACAACGGCATACTAACACAGGCGAACACGCTTAACATACTTCTCTTAAGACATAACAAGTCAGTATTGAACCGCCTGTCAAGATTCGCACGCTGATAAAAACGACATCAAGGCTACATACTTCACGTTAGAAAGAGGAAGTAACCCCTAGACATTTCGCTGCCGCTTGTGCAAACTGAACTCGCCTATCACCGCAAATGCCCTTAGCAGCCCCTATTCCTGAAACTGGAACCAGTCGTGCTCTAGCGCCCCCCTAGCCGAGATGCGCTCCGCAGGACGATACCGAAGCAGCTTAGCAAGGAGGTCTACGAAAATATTGACCTCTTTTTCAGAAACTTCGTCTAGGCCACGCTTGTTGAAGAAGGTGATCGCTTCTCGCAGAGACCTTGGCCTCCCAGAGATAAGAATGTTCGAACTTGCGGCCATGACCCGCCCAGCCTCGTCTACCTCGTCCTTGAAGTTCTCCCTTCGCCCCTCCCACGTCTCTGACCACCACGGCTCTGGCATTTTACCGAGGATAGTAGTAATTATGAAGAGGTGTTCGTCTAGCTCGTCCTCAAACATGTCAAATAGCTTCCTCCCAGCGCGGATCTCAAACAACGTGCATCCAAGCGCCCAGAGGTCGTTCGAGATACCAATTTTCTTTTCCAGGTCGTACTCGGGTGCGCAGTAGGCCATCGGAATGCCGAGATCTAGCGGCAGGGAGGAGACTTCGTAGGACTCTCCAAAGTCTGTGACGCAGGCCTTATAGGTGATCATCTTTGCACCGGTTTCGCTCGATTCTGCCACGTAGTCCCAATCAAGAGGACACACAAGGTACTGTGGGGCAGAGGGCAGGCTATGAGGTTCTCCCTCATGCGTAGTAACTTCCACAGTGTCAGGGCTTCCTATGATGGTGAATAGCATGTCTTCACTTAGGCTATTAAGCCCTGGGAGGCGGGTAAGGATATTCGCTGGTCGAAAATCTATAGTATAGTTAGCAAATAGATAGGGCGATGGCTTAGGGGGAACATACCTCCGTGGCAGATACCGTGCTCATGAAGAACAGCCATAGCATGCGCCACCTGCGAACAGATTTCCTGGTATGGAACCTTTGTGTCGATAGCGTTTCCCCTAGGTATGCTTGCCACGTTTGGCCCAAGAACAGGATAGACAAACACGTAATGCAGGCCATTCGGCCCCTCAATCTCGAATCGATCTAGGGGAAGGCAGAAGAGTTCGTCTGATAGCCCCCGGCCGTTGACAAGTTCGCTTACGCGAAACTCAGGGCAATCCGGCGTTGATACTTCTGCCATTATGATCTTCAGTGCCACATAGTGAGGCCGGTCGACTAAGGTATCAGAGCAGAGCCAAACGTTCGCGGAACCACCGCTACCCAGCTTGTGGAGAACTTTGTACCGCTGGTGAAGAATATCGCCTAGGTGGACTGGGTGGTGGCCACCTTGCTCGTAGTCGTAGATCTTCTCAAACCCCCGCGGAGCCCCCTGGACCCTAAGTCCGTTATCCGGGGGCCATTCATGGTCGTTCGACTCGCCATCCGAAACGGAAACCGGGTCGGCTTCCTGGCCCGGACTTGACATTTTGGGAGGTATGAAGTTACGTTGAGGACAGCAGGAGGCGCAGATTTTGGGGTATTGGGAGACCTGACGGTAGGATTGCGTGAAAAGGATTTGAGTATGGGGCCTGAGGTGCGAACGGAGAGATCAAGAGAAGAGGGGAGATACTAACGACTTCATTGAAATTGGCGGAAACCCAGCAGGCGCAACTTTTTGTTCCATCAAACTTCCGCGCGCCTGGAGCACTGGCTTAAAGTGGGGCTTAGTGGGGCAGGTCCCGTTAACAATTTGAGCCAGTTGTGCTACTGTTCCGTTCCTCGAGCGCGTGAGAGCGAGAACCCTGTAACCAGGCAAGGTATTGCTAGTTCTCAGCAACTCGGACAACGTTTCGACAACGCTCCAGCCGGTGTTTCGAGGTGATCGTGGTCGCGACATAGTTCGGGGGGTTGGGACTCATATCTGCGCCATTGCAGTGTCCGTCCATCAACGGCCGATCGGCCACAAGCTTCGTTCGTACTGGGCAGGTGTCGAGAAGGGTGACCTGGCTTGCCACCCTAGCCCCGCTGGACAGGGTAGATAGGTGGGCCGGCCGTAGCTTCCCTAATCCCGAATTCGTTGCGGAGGAATATACACCTTGTCCAGTCTGTATGAGGTCCGTGTACTTTGGGATTCGTACATTCGCGACGATGTTGCCTCTGCTTCTTAATCGGTCGTACATGTTCGGTTTTATGCTAAGTTTACGATTTCGCGGTGCATTAAGCGAGGTCGCGAAGGACAGAGTGTATGCCACTCTGAAGTACTCCTGTCACCCTGGTATTACTACGCACCTTTAATTTGCCTTTTCTCTCTTGCAAATCACAGCAGTACTCGACCTTCCTCCAGAGTTGCTCATCTGCATGCTCTCTATGCTTCCTTGGCCAGCGCTTTTCAAAGTGTGCCTCTCGGACAGCTCTCTGATACCTTGTTGAGCCATATATACACCGATTTATTAACTGGGCTTCAAAAAGAAGAGACTATTAGGAGTGGCGAAGAAGCATCGACTAAAAGAAATCATCGCATACAATGCTTAATGCGCATGGTCTAAGTGCGTCCCGCCCTAGGGTTTATGGCGAAGTTAACCGACTTCTCAACCCGCCGAAAGGCGGTGCTTCCGACTCGGCAAACAGCGTTCGCCACAGCCTGTGGCATGTCCTTGGAGTCAACAGGGCGCCTCCATCCCACCAAGGAGCCTCTTTTGATGGGAAGACTGACCAGTGGCGTCCGAGATGGATTAGTCAACTCGGTGCAAAGCTCATTCTCTCGACTGTATATAAACGCTCAAGCAAGCAGGATGCCTGTCGTGAGAGACACCATCTCCTTCGGGCCCAATACCTCGTCCAGACAGAACCAATGCATAAACTTCTCATCATCCGCATCCGACGAGTCGACCTCCCGCTGCCCGTCTATCATCGTCTGCACCTGCTTCTTGTTTGTGCAAAACGCCATCAGGTACTTAATGGCTGCCTCGCCGTTCTTCTCCAAGTACGGCCCCATCACTTCCCCGCAGCTATGTAACATGCGGCTAGATGGTTCCGCCGAAACCGACGCAAGTCCCATCTTCTGTGCGGCCAAGGCCGATCCACGCGCCACATGGTGAATCAGGATGACTAGGTTCGAGATGAAGGCCTCAGAAGGCATGTACTGGGCGCTGAAATACTGAACAAACTTGTGGTGCTCCTTCGCCTTGACCAGGCGGAGGATATCCACGGCGCGCTTGTGCATTCCGAAATAGTCGAACATCAGTATAGGCTCCTCCTCGAACAGCTTGTCCTTCATAAGTGCGAGAAGCTGGAGGCCGCCGACCTGGTGCGTGTTGCGCCACTTGCGGCCTAGAAGTTCCCGTGATTGGCTGAGGTTCTTTCCCTTGCTGCTCTTTCTGGACACTGCTGACCCTGACAACTCCTGGGAGAGGTCATCAAGAAACCTGCCAATATCTGCGCTGTGGATACTGCGTGCAGGTGCTGTCCCTGGGGTATACTCCTCGTAGCGTTTGCGGAATAGATTGACGGCCTGGGTGCTAGTCGGCTCGAGACGTCTGCTGTGCATCCCATTCGGCTTATGGGCGCCCAATGAGCTATCTTTCTTCCCGCGAGGGTTCTTGGCGAATCTCGTGGGGGAAGATATCCCGGTGGCAAGCTCCAATCGGTTAAGTGACTGCGCGGCATCTCTTGGTCGATTGCCAACAAAAATGTTGTTCTCTCCATGTATCTTGATGAAGAGCTCAATATCCGGCCACTCCAGCTTTGAGCCAGGAGCCACCTGAATCAGATTGTAAAGAAAGGCCAGCTGCTGCACATCATACCACTGAGTTACGAGACCCTGTCCAATAGTCTGCATGCGGATGTTCAGGTGGAACTTTAATAGACCGCAAAGTACAGGGTTCCGTGAGAATAGCAGCTGCTCGGCGTTGGATCGCTCGGGCCGAGAGAGCTCTTTGGATGCGGCCTGTCTGAGCGTCAGGAGAGGATCATTTTCGATCCAATCTGTGATAGTATCCCGTATGCATTTGATCTCATCGTCTCCCTCCTGAGGCCAGAACTGCGGCCTCGGATGCGTCTCGGATAATTTCCAATAGTCGTCAATGGTCCTTGCTATACGTAAGCCGGCCATGCGCAGGTCTACCGAAGCGCCTACGCGGCTATGGCGCGTAGCGTGGTGCGCATCAAGCATGACCTGCGAAGCAAAGCATAGCCACAGAGAACTTTCCTTGGTCTGAATGTAGTCAATGAAGCCCGAACTGATCTCGTCTCGCACGGGCAAGGGCGCGTTGAAAATTCCAAGCATGGCATATTCTGGGAGAAGCTCTAGCATGAGAATCTTGTCCTCGTTGAACCTCTCAGCGATGGACATCTTAGATCGATCCGCTTTGGCGTCGTACGTGCCATAGTGGCCTGGTTTATAGACAGGCACGCTCTTGGCCTGAATGATGGGGATGAACGACTGCAACAAAATGCCAGTGGTCAGATAAGACCAGCTGACTATGTCTGCCATCGCTTCATCGAAAGGTAGTCCCAGGTGTGCAGAAGGGCCTGAGAAGGCCCCAGAGGACTTGCAAGCCATTGCGTATACGAACTGTTGCAGGTCTAATCCATTTTTAGGAAATTCAGCAGGAAGATCATTCATTGCGTCTTGAATCAAGTCTCGCGCGAGCTGCATGGCGGTATCTGTGACCACCGAGGCACTCGCGAGATCGATTTTGAGGTTGCTGTATTCCGTCCACTTCCCACCATTAGCAACATGAGCGAGTCCTGAGAGATATACCAGCAAAACTCACCGTGTCTGACAAGAAGCTCCTCCACTTGTGCAGATCGTGGAACAAGCAGAGCAGCCTGAAGAACCCGTGAGACAGGTAATCCTCGGTATCTCCTTCCAAATCTCTCTCCACAGCCTCCACATGGATAATGTCGGTGTGGGTGGCTACCATGTCTGGGCCATCCTCGATATCCTCGACACTCAGGGCAGCAAAGCGATTCACCCAGGCTTGCGATTCCGCAGCGTTATCCGCTCCTGCGCTTGCCGTGTCTGTATTGACGCTGTTTGTAGGGGCTGGTGCCTCCACTGCCTCCCACGAAAGAATATCGCATATTTCTTCCATGACCTGGATGAAGTGAGCATGACTGTCGTTGGCGGCGTTGGGCCCTCGCGCCAGGAACCATGAGGTCACATTTTTCCTCAGTGCTATGGCGCGTTTAGCAATATCGAGGACCGAGGTGGGTGCCTTGACGGGGGACTCCGAAACAGCTCGAGCAAGCTTTAAAAGCTCCCCGACAGTTACTTGATAATTGGCCTGCTGCGGCCTAGAGCCTGTCATTCAACGGAGATTAGCTGTAAGTCCTAATTTTCCAATCTGAAACGGTGCCTGGATCTCAAGCAGTGAAAGGACTCAAACTAACCAGCCCGTTTATTCTTTCCTGTTGAAGCAGATGGAAGATGGGCAGGCTGGTGACCAACTTTCTTCGCAATGTTGACCAGCCACGTTGCGAAACGGTTGGTGTCATCTTTGTATTGTTTGTAGCTGTCCTTGAGGAAGCTGGGCAGCAACATGTCGGAGATTTATAGAGTTCCAGTGGAGCTCTTCCAGAGACGAGTGATGCGCCTGAGAACGGTGCCTTGAGGATCAAAAGACAGAAAAGGCGGGGCGCTCAAAACGTCCGTGCTGCTTTGCGCACGTGAGTTGCCTTGATCTACCGTTATGGTTCCGGTCTGTCGGCAGCTGGGTTCAACTGCCAGGATTGATCAAGGGGTGAGCCGACCGAGCACAGCCTAGAGAGGAATCCCCACGAGGGCCTAGGGAAGAGAGAGCACCACCAGAAGAAATTTCTATGACTCGTTGCTCTCGTCTGTTCGACATCCAGACACGGCGGTGAAACTGCCTCGGCCGTTTGTTTGGAGCCCAGTCATCCAGCGGGAACGGTCCTCCGCCTGGCTCTGAATCTCGGCGTGCCGCCAGACCTTGTCCAGCGTCTCCAGGGCGTTCTGGACAACCTGACCCTCGTCGCCACCAGAAGTGTAGTCCAAGAGTCGGGCCGCGGTCTCACCGTACCAGCCATAGACCTGGATTCTGTGGCCGGTGAGATCTTGGCGTTTACCTAGCAAACAGCATCGTGTTCCCCGATATATTCGCACGAGCCCACACGCAGTGACACCCCCGAGGCACGGATGTTTCCCTTGTTACCATCGTGTACGTAATAATACCGTCGGCTCCGTTGTTGCTGGTTTTCACATATCTGTTCTCCTATGGTTATCTCACGTCTTCTCCGAGCTTCAATCGTGCCTCTATCTAGATACCCGATAACCTGCAGTGTTTAAGGTTCAAGGGCATGACTCGTGCTCCTTCCATCGGAGAACGATTCACCTTAACAACTGTCAGGTGTAAGACTCGTACCTGCATTGAATCCAAAAGACATCCGAGTCACGGGGCATAACACATCGCTCGTTGAACAAGGTCCGAAATTGATGAAGCCCAAAGGAACGACAGAATCAGGATAAAATTTAAGAAATATCCTACCCTATTTCCCCTTTGAACTGGACGCCATGGCTCCCGAACCAAAACACGACGAACCAACGACGGCCCACGTGGTCGAACAAATCGGGCAGAATGCTACGGTCTGCAATATGAGGAAGGTCACTACACACTACGAGCCAGAGGATGACAATGAGAGAGTGCTCGACCGGCAGGTCAACCTGAACTTCGACCTCTTCGTGACGCTCCCAGTGTCTTTCGGGTGGATGTTCATCGCCAGTACGTGCTCCGGCCCTCCAACGTCCTTTACCCGTATTAATGTCCGTGATATCAGTTGACAAGAGTAACATCGGATACGTCGCGACGAGCAGCTTCATCGAAGACGCCAACGTCAGCCGTAACGCAGTCGGCCTCTCCCTATCTCTATTCTCAGGAACATACGTCCCCTTCCACATCGTTAACACAGTCCTCGCCTTCATCATCGGCCCGCGCGTCTTCATAACCTTTCAGCTCTTCTGCTGCGGTATCATATCTACGTCGCATGCAGCTATCAGGGGAAACCTTACTCTCATCGCGCTGCGTCTGCTCCTCGGGATGACTGAAGCCGGGTATAACCCTGCTTCCCTGTTCCTCATGTCGCAGGTCTATCCGCGACGGAACCTGGGTCTCCGAATGGGGTTCTTCACCTGCATGTTTGCCGCCGCGGGGGCGTCTGCCGGTGCCATAACATATGGGCTTCTGTCCGCCAAGTCGGATATTATCAAGGGTTGGCAGCTCGTCTTTCTGGTGGAGGGGATCCTCCCGATCCTGGCCGCCTTGGCCGTGTTCTTTTTGGTCCCGCGGAGCATCGAGACAGCATGGTTCCTCACAGCAGAGGAGAAGGAACACGCGCTAATGCGCATTAGGCTGGATAAAGGAGAACTGACACTAAACAGAGCAGCCCAAGTCCGCAAGACTACCGGAAGCTTTGGGCTCGGGCATATCACGTGGCGTGACTTCACAGACGTCATGACAGATTGGAAAAAAATCTTCACCATTGTCTCTGGTATTTGCGTTATCACTTCCATGAACGCATTCCCAGCCTTCCTCCCAGTTCTGGCCGAAGGAATGGGCTTCGAGGGGACTCTCGCCAATGTCATGAGTGTCTCGCCCTTCGTCGCCGCCATTATGGCCCAGATTATTGGTACCTGGCTGAGTGATATGTACATGGAGCGCGGCTATGCCATCACTTGGTCCTCTCTCGTGGCAGCGGTATTCGCCATTGTCATGGGAGCGTCCACAAGTAATGCCGTGCGCTATGCATCCATGCATTTCTGCGTGAGTATGGTCATGATATCGGGGTCTCTGATATCAGTCTGGCTCGCGAACAATACCCCAGGAAGCGTATGGTATCCTCCTTCTCTCACAAGAAGGTTCCGCTAACGAATTTCACATCTAGGGGGCAAAGTCTTTTTTGCTCGGCCTCAATGGCACTACCCATATCGGCGGCATAATCGCCGGGCAACTCTTTGACGTCAAATACGGACCGACTTGTAAGTATCCGCAAGGAAAATTATCTGAGATTGAATTGAACTTGAAGATAATGAAGAGAAACAGACAGGATTCCCCTCTATATCGTGGCTGTTCTACTCATCTTTGGTGGCCTGGGCATGGTCTTGGTCAGGTATCTATACGCGAGGGAGAACAATCGCCGGAGGCAGATCACAGCAGGCTTGAACGAGCGGGGCGTTGCAGCGGAGAAGGTCTCTACTGGCTGTCGCGGCGACCAGCGTCTCGACTTCCAGTACACGCTATAGTTATAGGGTTATTTGGCGTATAGCTCTGCATCTTTTCCCGTCCATCCTATATCCCATATCGCACATATCTGTTTAGTTGAACGGACGGTGACAATGGCCGCGCGCTGGTCATCCACACATCGCCCCCCAACCCCTCCCGGCGGGCCTATTCTATATGCTCAGGGCCCCTTAGATCACCGCCCTTCCCCATCAACTCCTCCTGCTCTGCTTCCTCAAACAAGTTCCTCTTAATCACATCGGGCGCGCTTCATCAACGATGATATTTGCACGCCGGTCCGCAAAGTCACAAAGCATCGCCCTCACCTCGCAGCGTTCTTCGTCAGAGAATGATTATCCCTATCAAACAGCTTCAATTGTCTCGACCCTTGGCCCTGTACTCCCTGCGTCTCGACCGTCTGGTTTGCAACGATCACAGAGCCGACTACACGCTTATCGGAGCCGCCTACCGTGAAGATCAGGTTGGGCGCCGAGGGACCTTATGAGGACGATGGCATTGAGGCTGTACGTGTCTTCCAGTTAGGATATTGCGGCCCGCATGTCACTGGCGCAGTACTTCTGTGTGGGATACCGGTAGTCGAGGCGGAGCGAGGGGACACAAGTCCCCAGTGTCGCACGCTTTCAGGCCAGGGACAGATAGATCGAGCTCGGTCCGCTGACGCCGCCTCCCGCGCGGGAGAGCAGGATCGCGGCGGTGCTGTGGGGTGATCTGGGGGCACCAGAGAGACAAGGTTGGGCGGCAGTTGTAGGAAGCTCGGCACTGTCCCAACAGGCCCGTCCTCCACCTCGATACTTGTGGACTTCACCTTGGCGTGCTTAGACACAATATTATCCAGCCTGTGGAGGTGCGGCGGGTGAACTAGACTTCATAGTCCTTTATAATGTGGGGTTGGATCCCTCGGGCTTGGGCCGATCCACAGAGAGAAAGGTCTGGCGGGTTGCCATCATGGCTTCTTTTGACTCACACTTCGCAGAGATTTTACAACGGGAGGGGAAATATGAATCGAATCCGGTCTACTTCAATGGGGAGCGTGGGGGGCTTCATTATGATGCAGTTGGGTGGGCATATCATGATGACCCACGGTGGCTTCGCATCTCCAATTAAAGGGGGGGAGAAAGAGAACATGATTTGGTAGCACGTTGAAAGGTAATCAGTCATACGTATGTTGCTGAGGGGTCAGTCGCTGGCCTGGGGGGCTGCAAGTAACGCGCCACCTCGTTTGCCCCCATCCTAGAATTGCTTATTTATAAGCCGTGTTCGTCCTATACAACAGTATCAGCCAATAACTCTCTGAAGACGATCTTTGAGTGGCGCCTGCCACTGTTGGGACAGTCCTACCAATCGTCCGCTGTTAGCGGATGGAAGCTGCCGATCATCTGGCGCCCCGGATCGTCTTTGATGAAGGTAACCTTGCCGCTCAGCTTCCCCTTACCGGGCGTTTCTCCCTTCATCACCACTTCTTCAACCGTTCCGAACATACACGGCTCCCTTGCTGGGTTCTTTAGGATATGTTCGCGGACCCTGCTTAATGTCAGCATCATGGCCGGCAAGGGCAGCAGCAGAAGTAGCTATGATACGCACTTGGCAGCCGTGATCCTAACTCCGAAAAGCAACTCGTGCTTCGCATATCCGCTTGAGTGCAGCAGGCCGGGATCGCCGCTGTCGTCGATCCTCCGCTTGTACCGGTGTGTCCTGTAGCGGTCGAGGCGGCTGAGATACCGCCTACGCTTCAGCTCGCGAAGCCACTCCTCAAAGTACAGCAGCTTTGCGAGACCAATATCGGAAGCTTCAAACTCCTCTGGGCGAATGCGATCTCGCTCGAGGCCGTCCCAGTAGGCCTCGAAACCGTGGTGTCGATACTTATAGAGGCGATTCTCATACGCTGTCGCATGGAGTTAGTCCAAATGGGCCGTGGTGACTCTAGTGTGGGTTACTTACAGGGGCTCCGGCGGGTCAGATCGATATTGTTTGTACGGGTGGTGATGGCCGTCACGCCCCTTGGAGTGGTATATACTTGACTCCCATCAAACGCAACGCACGAACAGTCGACATCGAACCCAGTGAGTATTTCGCTAACCGACCGATAGAGCCGAAGAATGATCTGCTTCCCCGAAATTGCCAACGCATTAGAAACAAACCTCTTGAATATTAGACAGAGAGATCTCGCACCTGCACATGGCGATGGGGGTACTTGGGTGAGATAAAAGTGATGGCGTGCTCTGAGCGCAGGGAAAGGCCTGTGCCAGGTGCAAGGCGTTGGTTCTTCCGGATAACTGCCTCGATCTCGACAATGCGCTTGATGGCGGCCTCCTCGTTGTCCAGGCCGTAGATGAACAGATCGATATCGCTCGTATTTGCGGCGGCCCTAGACCTCGTGAGCTTGGCGTGTCATTGTGATACGAGGGGCGAGGGGATATTACTCAAAGTATGCCTCTCTCGGATTATTCACAGAGGAATCGATATGTCGTAGAACATCGTTCCTCTTCGAGAGCAGGGGTAGGAGAGCCGATGACCCCGCTGCGACGACGTTGGACCAATCTGGGACCAATCAGTTCGCGGCCAAATTTTGTTGCTGTGGTACGGACATACCCAGGTCGGACAGGACGCCTACATGTAAAAGTTAGTACACAGCAAGGTTGATATGGCAGTAGTTCAACCAACCGTGCGTGAAGGCGTCGAAGTTCTTCTCGTATTCCTCAAAGCTCGGTGCAATGGCGAGCGCCCCTTCGCTCTCCCGCTCGCTCTCATGAAGCGGCATCAGGTACTTCTCGTCACACCCTTTCCGACGATCATTCCCCCGAATCGTAAAGAGATTCTCATGCCTGCTGTAAACGGGCACTAAGTTCGCGTGCCCGCCGACCCCCGTCATCTCCGACGCAAAGGCCCTCCGGAGGGAGGTCTCGTACGCTATGTAGGGCTGCACCAGTTCCCGCGCGGGCGTCTCCTGGTTCTTGCGTAGCAGATCGAGGAAGGCGAAGGATGGTGCGGGCAGCTTCTCTTCCTCCTCGCCTAATGCGCCCGCCGAGTGCGGTTCCAGTTGTGTATGCGGGTCAGTAGTGTGGGAAGAGTGCCATGAAAGATTTGTGACGCGCTTCTTTAGGCCCTTGGGCACCAACGATGAGATGCGGCCCATTGTGTATACGGATGATGGCTAGGTAACTGTAAGCATTGATCGCTCAGGAAGGAATCGGGAGAGCCTAAGCCGGTTTGGACGCGTCCATTGAGTGAGCTCTTGATCAACAGTATGCGGGAGGTCGGGCTCGAATACGGCGCCGTATTTCCCCTATGTCTGAACTCAGCAAACGCAGCTCTGTAGCATAGTATTGTGGCGTCCACTGCCAGCCCCTGTTCACTACCCAGAAACCCAATGGGCTTCCCTGTCCTAAGCCCTCACGCGTCCGCACCTCGTGTCGCGAACCCTCCCCACCAATAGGTCTCCACACTCAGGAGCGGGCCCCTCCCATGTTGTGCGCATCCCCACCGCCGTCCGAGGCTCAGCTCCCTCTGGTCCCACCAACGGCGCCAACTAGCGTAGCACGCCCGACGATCCCATTCCGAATAGCGCATTGCGCCCCTGCTCCATGACGTACCTTGGCAAGAGAAAAAAAACGAGTCCAAACTTGGACCCTGGATTTGTTTCTCCAGTTTTTATCTCCCCTGTTTCAAAACCTCTCTAGTGACGGTTGCTTTTTGCTAGTCCTGTGAAGGGGAGAGAGAGAAGAAGCCATTGTGTGTGACCTTACGATGTGAAGAGAGAAAAAGAAATGGCGGCATTACTCGGAATGGCGCTATTGTCCCGTCGCCGCGGCTGGCCGTGGCAGGGGAAGTCGCGGCACAAGAGCCAGGATGACACGACGCAAAAGCCGCACAAGGCGAAGAAGCTGTCGACTTCGGGGCCAGTGTGCACCCTATGCGACCGGTGCTCGAGGCTGGATCTCGAGTCCATGTTCACGAGGGAGACGATAGAGCAGGCTCTCGGCCCGCTCGTCAACTTTGCAGCGGTAGGCTGTGGGTTCTGCACGCTTATCTCCGATGCGATCGGGTCTACCTTTGGTGAAGGGTGGAACACGCACAAGCTGTGCGAAGCGCTCGAGGAGTCTCCAAGGCTGTTTATGCAGAGCAGGAGTCCGATGACAATCAAGACGGCCGATGGGCCTGTTGAACATCCACAGCCGCGACTTCTCCTAGCAGTGGACAACATCCCCGAGGAGCTCGAGGAGGAGCACGTTGTGGTCAACAAGGAGGTGGCAAGGGTCAAAGATCGGCACATCATTGGCGAGATCGAGTGCGTCCCTGATCTCGACGTTCCCTTATCCATCCTTGCGGATACCTACGTGACGCGCCGCGAGGTGCAGACCGGTGTTGACGTGGAACTCGTCAAGGAGTGGCTCGCCGAGTGCGAGTCCCACAAGCACTCTAAGAGCGGAGGAGAGAGCCAAAACGACTACCTTTTCCAGAAGCCCGGCTTCCGCCTCATCGACGCGGAGGAAGAGTGCCTCGTCCAAGAGACCGAAAAGCGCGAGTACATTGCGCTCTCCTACGTTTGGGGCACTATTCCGACTATCTTACACCAGGTTGAAAGCTCCGAGACAAAGCCGGTCCTCCTCACAACGAGAGATAACGTTGATGACCTTAGCAAACCTGGCGGTCTCTCAGCATCCAATGTCGAGGAGTCGGGCGCGCAGATCCCCAACACCGTCCACGATGCAATGGAATTCACCCGCCAGCTAGGGCTGAAGTACCTCTGGGTTGATACTCTCTGCATCATCCAAGACGACCCAGAGGACAAGGGCCGCCTAATAAACACCATGGACGACGTCTATGCCAACGCATCCGTGACCCTCATCGCCGCCTCTGGCACCGACGCAAACGCCGGACTCCAGGGCGTCAGCTCTCGATCCCCAACATCCCAGACACCAATCAAGATCCCCCTCCCAGCGGACCAAGGATTTCTCAACCTCTTAATCTGCCTACCATCCCTTTCTGAACAGGTTCGGGCTGCAAAGTGGCATACGCGGGGCTGGACATTCCAGGAGCAAGCCCTCTCGCGGCGGTGTCTCTATTTTACTCCCACGGAGCTCTTCTTCACCTGCAGCGGCGCGCAACTGCGAGAAGGCTATGCCGTCGAGGAGCAGGAGTGCCAGGTAGAAATGAGGACGGGCCCACCTTGGTGGACCAGGAATCTGAGGAGGGATCCGGACCCCGGTCCTTATCGGTACCTTGGGGATGGCCGCCACTTGGGAGGGATGGAGTATCAGGGCGCGGTGCAGGATTATATGCAGAAGGACTTGACGTATGGGGACGATATACTTAACGCGTTTGAAGGAGTGTTTAACAAGTTCAGCCGGTGTGATAGGGATGCTCGCCTGAGTATTAAGCAGACACAGGGGATTCCGACGCATCTTCTTTACCTTGGCCTCTTGTGGTTCCCTTCGGGGGTAGCAACGAAGCGGCCGGATATCACTAAGCCTAAGGAGGGAGCACTGCCGCACTTCTCGAGCTGGTCATGGTAAGTCGGCCATGTATATTGGAAGCCTGGTTGCTAGTCAGCTAATGTCATTACTAGGGCATCCTGGGTCGGCCCTGTGGAATTCGTCTTTGATGAGAGCGAGTGGCTCTCGCGAAACATATCCTATGCACTGAGAAAGCACCATCACATGCATGTGCCGACTCGCTACTGGCGCTTCGCCGGTTCCTCTTGCCAGACGACACACGAAGTTTGGGACAGAAATGACGGACCCGATGAGCCCCATGATCTGTCCCGTACGAAAAGGTACCTGGTGGAGAAGATCGGAGTTGATATCGAGAAGCTCCACGCGGAAGAAGCAGCCAAAGAGAGCGCTGAGCTACTCACAGGAGAACTTGGCTTCCACGGGGCATACCTTCCAAGCTCTTCGGTGACACTGGAGGTGAAGGAGGGAGAACGTATAGCGCATATTCATAGCATGGGGCACAAGGGCGAGTTTAGGTTCGATGGTGAATCTCGTGTCGTGGATGAGTTCATACTCATCGTTTCCGCCGACACGATCAAGAAGCCTGCGGATGCGCAGTCCACGCTCCTAGGCGTCAAAACGGAGGAAGGCGTCTCGAGCAGGGTGGGCGTGGGATTCATATACCACTCGAAGGAAAAGACCGCGATGCACCCGGGTTGGGAGTACAAGCAGTTCAGGCTAAGGTAGGCAACGTCAACTGTAAGATAGGATCAGGAGCTCAGTGTAGTGAATCAGTAATTTCATTCTGAGGTATCTCCCACTGCGTGGCAATATATACAAGTAAAACGTCAACGTCGTTCCAGTTCCGTTTCAAAGAACAAGGTCTAACTCCTGGTGTTCAAACAATAGTCATTTCGCGGTCTCACGCTCCGTGGCGAGGACCCACATGTCGCTGTGCGAGAAGATGCCCGCATAGTTGACCTCCTTCCAGGGCTTCTCGGGATTTGCGAGAGACCAATCAAAGTTGCGCATCATCTGAAATAGTCAGCCGTAGCTCAACTCCGACGTGCGGAATCCAAGTTCACAAAGCAAAGGAACGTTCAACTCACCTCAAACAGAGACTTCCCGATCTCCGTCAGGGCAATGGCCTTGCCCAGGCACTGATATTTCCCGTATCCAAACACCAAATCCACCGTCCGGCTCATAACCGCCAACTTCTGCTCGTCCTCCTCGAGCAGCCACCGCTCGGGCCGGAACTCGTCTACATCCTCCCCAAAAATGCTCTGTCGGCGGAGCATAGCCATGCTCGCCATACCGACGTATGTACCGCCGGGAAGCCACACAGGCTCCCCGTCCACAATGGCGGTGTCGCCGCTGGCCGGGACTTGCTTCGGCACCTCATTCGTCACAGGCGGGTGGATCCGCATCCCCTCCTTGATAACCGCCTGCATATACGGCATGTTCCTTGCTACCGCATCAGGAACGATACTCGGGAAAGGCGCGGCCTGTCCCTCTTTGACAACCGCATCTACTTCTTCCTGCAGCTTCCTGTACACCCGCGAGTGCGAGAGGACGTAGAGCATAATACCCCTAAGGGCGGTCGCAGTCGTGTCTGCCCCCGCAATAATCTGCAGGACCGCCTCGGTAATCAACTCCTCTTTCCCTAGCCCATGCCTTATGAAACTCGCTAGCATATCAGACTTCTTGCTGACGTCGGCCCCCTGTGCCAGCCTCGCCTCAACCACCTTCCTCGCATTAGCCACCATTTTCCCCATGCCATCCCTATCCTTTTCGCTGGGACCCAGCGTCTTGAACAGCCATGGGATATGGATAATCTCTGTAAGCCCCCACGCCATGAATTGATTGTTCAGCCAGAGGCCGAGATCCCCCGCCGCAAGGAAGCCGTCGACATCATCATCAGCGCGGAGGTCGCCAAAGGGCTCGCCGAAGCCGATGCGGCTGATGACATCGAGGGTGAGGAAGGACATTTTGCGAGCGAGGTCCATGGGCTTAGATTGAGCGTCGGTGGAGAGGTATTTTGTGCGGGTGAGGTTTATGAGCTCGGCGATGTGGATGTCTATTGACTCCTCGAGGCCGTGGTTCTCTTTTCCAGAGTACTGTTGCAGCTGTTAAGCGACTGTTGAGGGTAGGCGTAGGAAACGGATGGACAAACCCCTGAGGCCATCTGCTGGCGGCGGACCTTGTGCTTCTGCTCGTCCGTCTGGCTGAAGACATGATCCTTGCCAGCCTGGAAGCGAGTCGCACGGACAAACCACGGGGCTCGGCTGTACGGCGAACGAACGGAGCTCATGTGCATCCAGAGCTCCGGGTCCGAGGTGAGTAGCGAGTTGGGACCGATGCGGACGACGGGGCCTAGTTAAAGTCAGTATCGCGCGACAGGGTCCTAAATATCTAATCAGAGACAAGGGACATCTTGTCAACACATACCGTAAGTGCCGATGGCCTCCTGGTATTTCTTATGCGACCGATAGCTCAAAATTGCCCTGCAGTGCCATAACCCAAAAAAACCTGCCCCCCACGGCCCCTTGAACGCCCGCAGGCGCCAGTACGTCCTCATCTTGCGCAGGACCCATACACACACGCCCGCTAGCGCAATAGCGAGGCGGTGCTCGTAGAGCTCCCCTAGAACATCCATCTCCGCAAACTGGGAGAGTAGCCCCGCGTCGGAGATGCGTGATAGGACGCCCATGCTTGCGGGAGTGCCGGTCGCTAAAAGTATTACGAAGCTTCAAATGGCGGAAGACCCGATGGAGCGGGAACGACCGAGCTTTATGCTGGAGATCAACCCTGCCGTCTCCTTGGTCGGGGGGGTGGGACCCTCCGCCGAAAAGTGACAGGTCAGCTCCACTTCTCCCGCTCCGTCGAGCGACACCCACTCGGCGGCGCGCCATTCCCTCCCCGGACCAGTTCCAGCAGTTCTCTCGCGCGAGAGGCGCGGGTCCCGCAGGGGGACCAGCCCCCTTTTGCGTCCAGCTGGGGCCGAGAGGGGCTTAACACTTCTGGGCGGCTTGTACAGTGGGGGGCAGAAAGTTTGCACAACCCCCCCCCCCCTTTGTCCAAAATCGTACACGTGACAAGGCTACGGTATCTTTGTCGGCTAAACCCGTTAATTCCTAGTATTTTGTATACCAGCCATCAGCCTCTAAGACAGCATGTACACGATTTGGCATCGAGTCAGATAAATTACAAAGAACGTGATCCTTTAGACCTATCCATGCTTCCTTCGCCGTAGCTATCATTAGCTCTAACGTATCCCTATTATTAGGGGCCTCTATAAGGTCCGGCCGTAATCGATATATCTCCTTCTTTATAAGCTTCCAGAGGTTCTTAATAGGGTTTAAATCTGGCGAATAAGGTGGCTATTCTATCACTTTAACACCCATCTCTTGTAATAGGCTACGTACAGTATAGGCTGTATGGACTGGAGCGTTATCATGTATAAATATATCTCCTGCTATAGGGTCCACGAGGCAATCAAGGACCTCTCGATAGAGGGCCACAATAACACGCAAGGTAACGCCACGCCAGGCAGCGTTAGGGTCCCCTTGAAGTGCTACTAGCTTGGTACGTATATTATAGCCAAAGCCAGCCCAAAACATCTGCCGTACCTGCTTATGTAGAGGGACAGAGTAGATATCCTGCTCTAGGATCTGCTCTGATAGGCGTATGAAGGTATATAGAGCCCCGCAGCCATGACCACGCTCAACGGTACACTCATCGCTCCACTTTACGCGTTTCCAGTCGTCCGGGTCCCAGTTCTTATAGCGCTGCGCCCACGCAAGCCTCTTAGCTGCATGCTCTGGCTTAAGGTGAGGGCGTTGGCGCTGGAGCCACTTACGGCGGTCTATCTCGCGTAGTAGGACCCGTATAGAGCGGATCTTTACTGCGTGGTCGACTTCGGCAAGCAGGTCTGGCATACTGATATAGGGGTTTGTATGCGTAACAGTGTCGTAGATATGGTCTCGTTGCTCTTCGGTTAGGGCTCGAGGGCGCCCAGAGTGCGGCCGCGACTTGTTATCCTTACGGGCCTCTTCGCGTTTGACGGTAGAGCGGATAGTGCTAAGAGGGATATCGGGATAGCGTTCTTGGATCTTCCGCTATGACCAGTTGACGCTACGTAGCTCGCAGATTCTTGAACGAAGTTGGGGAGTAAGTTCTTTTCGGGCGGTAGCCCGTACTAGATTTTGAGTAGGCATTATATAGAGAATAGATGTATGGGTGACGCGATGTTGAGAAATTACGTCTGGCGTGCATTCACTGGGAAGGCTGAGGCTTGGCAAAGTGGATATCTTACTAATAAAGGGGGGGGGTTGTGCAAACTTTTTGCAGCCCACTGTACGAGGTGCATGAAGATATCGCCCCGGCCGCCAATGAGAGGGAGGGTAAAGAGAGATGGGTGGTTGTTGTGGCCTCAGGTGTGGGGACTGGATTTCTTGGTGGGAGTGAGGACCCCTGTTCGCCCCCACCCTCAGTGCGACCTGGCTGCTCGCCTGAGGTGGGGACCGCTGGGCGGATGAGCGGGTGCGCGGGATATGTGAGTTCGGCGCTGGCGACGGATATGATCGAAACACGACATGCGTGAGAGTGGTACCACGGTCGGGGTTGTGTCTCACGGGGGGTTCCGAGGGCGGCTTATATTTGGAACCAGCGGCGCAGGGGAGTTCGTTATCCGTTTCAAACTCTAATACCTCCGCAAACCAAGCTACAAAACGAGAGCGTCGACCGACGGAAGACAACACTCTGAAACTTGGATTAAAAACACTTCCAGAGACAAGATGTTATTTCCAGACGTCTGTATATCACATCATATACCACAGCAAGGGGTCTTTGCCTTTAGCTTTCCGGGCAGTTAAGCATTGACATTCTATGGAGTGACAGTCTTTACGCTCAGCTTAGTGAGAGACTCTAGATAGATAGACCCATTGCAAGCCATTTTATCGCGGAGATTTACTCCTATCCCAAGGGCAGATCTGACTCTCCACCATCGTTACTCATCGTCCACCGGCTCCTCACCCACTAGCTCCTCACCCACTGGTTCCTCATCCACCAGCTCCTCCCAGTTCACCCAATTCTCGCAGCTTGGGTACGCGTCGTCTGCAAAATTAGCTTCTCAGACATGCAAGGGGAAGCGGACATGGCCTACCCTCAGAAGGTGGGTCCACAAGATCACTTGCGGCAACGTAACACCAGTTGACCGTATACTATAATCGCGAACATATTAGCAACCGCGTTATTAAAAATAAAAATAAAATAAGGCCTGGGTCCAAACTTACCAACCACGCGACTTCCTCGGCTAGAATCATACACTGGCTAATGACCCTCTCAGCGGGCTCATAAACCCTGGCAACGGTACAATCAGAGTTGTTAGAGTTCGGACAGGAAAGGCAGTTTGCAGAAGCTTCGCCGACCTCGCCCTCCTGGAGCCACTTGCGGACGATGCTGTTTCCGGATTCAGGTTCGGGCTCGGGTGCGGGCTCGGCTTCGGGATCGCCTTCGCTCTCATTCGGAGGGAGTGGAGTGGGCTTCGCGCCGCTGTTGTCGAGGGGCTCCGATTCGTTTGCACGGGGGCCAAAGTCGGGTCCACACCATTCCAGATTCTCGCGGTCTAAGAAGACGGTAAGCGGTGGGGGGACGGGACGGGAACGGTTCTGACGGAGGCCTCACCTGGCTCCCACCAGAGTGCTGTACCGGCCACCCAGCAATAATCCAGCGTCTGCACAAGCGTGTTAGCTTATTTGACCTTGAGGTAGTTGTCATGAATCTCGCGAACCCTAAACCAGTATCTGTAGAGGAATTAGCCGAACCACGGTCCCCATTGAGTGTGTAAGATGCAGGAAGCTTACTGGTACCCAACGATGCTCGAACCCTCGGACCAACAAGTCAGGGTCAAGTCTTGGTCCCGCCCATAGTACAGAATCGTCTCGTTGTCGATGTTGGTCCCCCACTTGCACTCGGATAGGAATCGCACAGTTGCGGCCTCCTGAGTGACCTGAAGAGGGATCTCCCCGCATGATGGCAAGGTCTCTGTGACTATTATATGGGTTAGGAGCTAATCGACATTCAAATGGATGTCGTGACGTTCTTGGGGAAACCTACCGTCGCCTTCGATCTCCTGGACGTCGTAGTATGGGACATAGCAATTGTTGGTGGTCCCCACTGCCCAAAGAACAAGGTGTTAATCCAAACTCAGGATGTTCAAAGACATGCCCAACTTACACCAGATATCAGTCTCTCCGACATTATCGCCGCTAGTTAACAGATTAGTTTCTGAGTGTCTTACGACATGTATGGAGGATGACAGGACTCACGTGGCCCAACAGTTCACCTCGTAAGTGTCGCCCTCCGTTGGCGCGGCTGTGTGTGCACAGATCTTGTATGGGCATGTCCTACAGAACGAGCCGTACTCGGCGGTAGCGATAATGGCTGAACTTCCCGCATCATCCTCGGTTTGCGCAAAGGCCACCAGCGGGAACAACACTAGCACCGGCAACATCGTGGGCAGCTCTCCAACGGGAGGTTATAAACGGTGGATAGTCGGAGACGAGGGCCTTGTGAGCGCAAACCGATGACTGGAATACTGCTCCCAATAACTCCAGGAAACACCCGGCATGAGAAGCCAGGGGCACGAAAGGGTCCATACCTTTATAAATGTAGGATGAGGGCATACGCCAATGCGTTCCTGACTATAAACCACTCGGCAATATCCCGTGCCGCCGATGGCCGCCGATCTTATAGCCCAAAACCCAATCAAGCTCATCTAGCCCGGCACTTTCCTGCGGGGTACGCACCTCCTAAAAGTAGTCTCCGAGATCGATGCGGCCTTTTGAGATGAAGACATTATCCCGACGTCTTACCCGGCTTAGTTGCGGGTGGTCCGGGGTCTCGGTGCATAGTGCATAGAAATCAAATAATATGGCGAATCTCGGATATCCCAAGTGGGGAGAGGGCGAAGGCAAGAGTGTTTAGTAACTATTCTTGGCAAGCTATTTCAGGTGAGACTATGCTGGATCCCGTCCCTTACTGTACAGTTCCGTACGCTAAAATTTCCCGCAATATAGACGAGCCGGCATAGCATGAGCTTATTGCCAAGCTTACAGCGAAAGGGTCCAATGTAGGCTAACCTCCAAACAATAACGGGACGATATGTTTGATTAACCCGCCGAGATCTCTGTCCTAGCACTGAAGTAACGGTATTACTCAATTCTGGGTCTTCGCCCTCTACGGCCCCGAACGTGCAAACTGTATTATATTTCTTCGCAGCAACTGTAGAGGATATCATCCGGGGCGTAAGACTACCGCTTTTTTTTTACCTAGTTGCTCTCCAATGAGGTCAGAAGGCAATGATCTCTGTAGTGGCTGGTCAGTTTGAGGTCTTCACGAAGTATGCCGACGTTGCTCGTCATTTCTGTCGTTGGTTTGAACCGTAGGCGGGCTCATACAATAATCCTGCATGATCACCATATAAGGTTCGCGGTATATTGTCTAATCCCCATGGCCTTTTATTCTTTGAATATTGTTGCTACTGACAGCGGGCTTGTCAGCCGCAGACTCTCATTACTGCCTTCGTCCCGTGGTGGACCAACTGAAAGATGTGTATGTCCAGAAATAAAAAGCGGGCTGGTGGGAGGGACGTCGACGCGGAAACTCGGCCGGTTCGGAAATACCACAGGTGTGTGTCTAGTAAATATGGAGCCAGATTCGGCGCCAATTTTACTCAGGAATAGCAGCGACGGGATATACAGCGCTATCAGCTACGGATAAAATTCCCAGGAGCACTAACTCCGATTCCACCAGCAGCAGGATGCGCGAAAGGTCGGTCTAGGCGCCCAATGGAAGTGTCCCAATGGGCCCAAAAAAAGGCCTTGGCCCGGTGTAGTGGCAGCTATCATTGTGTGGGTTTCCCCTCCCATCCTGTGCTTGTGAAATGGGAACATTCAGACACAGGAGTTCCTGTCCCTGTTGCTTGTTCCCATGAGAATCTCTTAATGGAATGAAACGGAATGCCGAGAAAGAAAAAGGCACAAATATCTGCTTCGACCTGAATATCTGCACCTTGGCTTGGGCGCCTGGGAATACCGTATATGCAATTTTTTAAGGGCCACGGCACCTTCCTCACCGCAGGGCCTCTTTAAAGCGGCGGCGGTACTTGCAAACTGTATAAAACCCAACTCATGCAAGCGGAGTCCATATTAGGCCGCTGGTAGCTATCAATATTGCTGGACTGAGTCGTCGTGGCGACAACGCGGCCAGGCGACTGAGTTGTCACGGGAAATAATGAAGTGCAGGGCTTCGGTGGGAAACAGCTTAACCCATCTTACGATCCAGTATCCGTTTCAGATTTGCTCGGAACTACGTTCCCCTATGAGGTTCACCTGACGATCCCGCAGGTTCACGGTGCGGCCGGTCTAACTCTCATCTCAAGCTACCTTCACATGACACCAAGCCACTGCGCCCAAGGGCCTTTGTCATGCCCTTACGGGACTTATAAGTCGTTGCTCAGCGTTAGAGGGAACAGGATAGGCCCGTACTGATGTTAGACTAGCGTGGTATTGGGCACGTATAGCTGGCGACACCATGCAGCTACAAGGACGACGGGAAAGACGAAAAACGTCGGCGGTAGAGAGCCCGGTCGAAATATGGCGCCCTGAAGTATTTCCGTTTCTAATGTTGGAGCATGAAGCTTATCAAGACCCAAAGGACACCCAAACCACATTCTCTTTTCACAGCAATTTTCCAAACACACCACTAGCTGCATTTTTGATCGAACGCGGAAATATTTCTGCAATTATCAGCACTCACAAGCGGGACAAAGACGAGGCTCTCGTTTCCCTGGGTCTACGATCGAGATTGGAATCTTCGTCCTCACTCTGAGTGGCGGGATTCGTCGAGGAGGGCCGAATGCAGGATTCTACCCCGCATCTAGGCCAAGATCTGGGGAAATGGTCGCCCCTATGCACGTTCTCCACAAGGACGTGCGTTTCCCCAGATCCTTAATTACTCTCCCAGGTTCTCACTTACACTCTATTCAGAAATCATAGACACCTCCTTCATTCGCCATGGAGGTGGTACCGAAGACGGAGTTTGTGACACTGCCGCGCGAGCTGCGCGATATTATTTGGGAGAATACCCTCCCACCACCACGGCTCCTCACGCTAGACGGCCTCTGCCGCGTGCCTTTCGATCATCTCAACGACTCCGTCCAGCGAGTCTACAAGCTGTGGTTCGGTGATCAGCTAGTCAATGAATCCCAACGCGTGGAGCCCAGTGACACGACCCACTGCTTCGATTTCCGCGAGCGCTACCCCCCTCCTGTGATAACCCAGATCTGTCGCGAGTCCCGACAGTTCGCCCACCGCGCTGGCTATTTTCTTCTCCCAGCCTGGGATGGAAGCGATGAGGATATATTCGGTGAAGGCCCCAGCGCGACGTGGTTTAACGGGAGGGCGGACATACTCTACATCGAAGGCAACAGCGTGCCGTTCTTCCTCCGGACAGCCCCTTTCCGCATCCCAAATGCAGTTCGTGTCCGCAGTGTTGGGGTTGACTGGAAGTACGTGCAGGGCGGCGTAAAAACATCTCCTGAGGTGTGGAATTCGAACAGCTCCAGGATGTCCCTCCAGAGGAGACTCCTCTCCCTGTACGCGTATACACCAGGTTTAACGACCCTGCTCCTCGTTCGGCCGGGTGTCCGGGACGAAGGTAGCCCGTACAACGGGAGGAATGAGGAGCGTCTGAGGGGGCCTGGGAGGTTGGAGGCTAAGCTGGTGACCTTGTCGTTGACCACGCCGATTCGGATGCCGACGGGGGAGCATACGTGGGAGGAAGTTCTTGGAACGCTGAGGGTTGTTCTTGGCGAGAAATCAATGAGGAAACGGTGGGAGGAGGTTTATAAAGGGTGTGCTGTATTTCCTCCTGACCTGACCGGCTGTAATGTCGTTTGGGAGAAGGTGGACTAGTGTCTAATATGCCCTACGGCGCCTGTGCCAGGAGGCTCGGAATGGGGAAGCGGAGGCGTCGTGGTTGGTACGTGCCATGGGTGACACTAGTTTCAGCCGGGCGAGGGGAGGGCCAAGATTAAGATACTTGTAGATTAGACGCAGTTTCCCGCTGCTACAGTTGTGAACTTGCTTCTGGCCTTGTACCCTCCCGCGTCTCTTTGACAACTGAGCTCACCGGGTGCTTACCTTGATGCCTGTTTATCTGTGAAGCCGAACGGCAGGACCCGAGTCCAAAATTCTAACCTACCCGTCGTTTTCACTATTATGAGCTTGTTTCCAATAGAGACTTCGAACGCAATTATCAGGGCTCATCCCGCCGCCTACTATGGCATGACCATTTCGTCCAAGCTGTTTGTAGGGTGATATCTGAGATTTGATGATCCTGAAAGATAATAGGTTCATTTTGATGGTACGATTTTCCCGTTCTGAGTACCACACCAAGCCCACATAAGAAACCGAGGGATGCCCACGTCAAAAGGTCCGTTCCGGCATGTGATAAGATTCGGCATGTAAGAGCACTGTCCGAAAGTATGAATAGATAAGGGAGTTAATTGCAGGATTCCTTAGCCGACGGGCTGACTGTCCATGCACGAAGGGGAGCCGGAGAATACCGACAACGAAGTTTCTGCCAATGAACGCGACAAAGATGATGCAGCACTGGGCGCTCTCTCGTGGAGTTGGCGTGTAAATATGCGTCCTTCCAATGATCGCGGGAGCCCCGGTCATTTAACATAATTGATCTCGAGGTCTACCTAGCGCCATTTCCGCCGGGTCTAAGGAGAAACACCTGACAAGACAACCTGGGCTTTACAATTTGTTACTTTCATTCAACGCATCCCAATCGATATTAGGACCTTCAAAATGGCCGCGAGTTGTAAACCAAAGGCCGACAAGCAGCGCCGCAATGAAAGCCAAGACAACACAGACACTGCGTTCGACGTCAGCTATGTTATAAATTTATAAATGAACAATGGAAGAGCGTCCGACTCACTAGTTCATCGATGCCGCGACTACGGGGATATGGTTGGGGAAGCAGATGAAAACTCCAATAGTGGTAATCCACAGCGGCGCCCACGCATTGCAAAGGTAGCCGAACTTCCCAAGGTTGAAGTGCCGGAATGGAAGTCTCCTCTCCCGGCCATAGATCAGGGTTATGCCTTGCGGTATGCAGTAGGAAATGTTCACGGCGAGGACAGCAGTTGTGATGATGGAGTTGAACGCCTGCGTGCTCGCGACGTAGAGGACCCCGTAGATAATACAGAACGCGACCGAGAGGAAAGTGGTCCGGACGGGGAAGCCGCGCGTTGAGTGAATGTGATTCCAGTAATCTGACCAGGGGAGACCTCTCTGCCATGGAGTTAGTCGCTGAGACTGAAAGGGGCGACCATGGGGAACAAACATCTCGCGAGAAGGCCCATGTCAAGCGGCCACATGTAATCCATTGGCTAGGCATGCAGGCTGATGGATGCATGTATTAATACCAATCAGGGAATTATTATCTGTGTGTAAAGGGTGCTCACTATAGAAGACCACTGTCAAGATGGACTGGAGCGCGATCGCGGCGTCCTTGCGTCCAGTCGCCTGATGGAACAGCTCGAGACTCGGCAAGGGGGAGTTCCGGACGGCGTCAATGTCTTTGATAACGAACATCATAGCAATGCTATATGGAAGAGCTGTGACGAGACCGATGATTATGGTAAGATTTCTCAGTTGCCATTAGAACATGAGCAGAGGCAAAGAGGGCTGGTCAACAGACTCACATGGCTCGCGGGATCTCCTTGCTCGGACTGTGCATCTCTTCTGCTACATGTATTACCGCGTCCAGACTCGCAAACGCGTACATGGCATTCCCCACGCTCATCACCCAGGCCGCGCCCCGAGGCCACCCGCTCGTCCCATCGAACTTTAGGAGGAAGTCGGAGTCGTTGTATTCGTCGCACATGGCCAGCATGGTGGCCGTGACAACGAGAAACGCGGCTATCGACAGGATAAGGCAGAACTGTGTCCACTTTCCGATGTGGCGCTGGGGGATGGCGAAGATTGGGATGACTGGAACGGTTAGAAATTTTCAAGTTCCGTCGATAATCTTGTTCGTGGACAACAAAGAAGAACATACGTGTCAAAATGATAAGACCGACGTAGAGAAGGTATGAATGCCACAGCTGGTGCTCGAAGCTGGGGTTGACGAAGGCAATCATTCCCATGATGGACTGGACGTTGTTGGAGATTCCGGAGCATGTAATGACCCACCACCCGATGATGCTGAGGACGCCGACGCAGTAGGCGGCGAGTCTTCTGTGCTTTTCGGGGGCGACGATGTACGTGAAGTGATACTGGCCTTGTCGCTTGGGGTAAGCACGGCGTCTGGTATTGAACGATGACAAGTGATCCTTACCTCCGGAAGACGGAAATGCTGAGGCTTCCTCCGCGAGACCGAGAGCAATAAGCCATTGCACCGCGCACGCAACAATAAGGCCGAATACAGTCGCCTGGGGGCCTCCATAAAGCATGCTCTGCCCGAAACAGCTTGCGTATGAAAGCCAGGAATTCGTTATACTGCAAGCCTCCTGATTAGTAGCCCGGACTGACTTTTTGGCTGTATGATGACCGGTTGGAATCTGATCCCATACCTAAAGCCTAGACCAAGTGTTCCGAAGAAGTTGAATGTCCTCTTCAGGATGGGACGGTGCCCCTGCGCTATCAAGACGTCGTCGTCGGGGTTGACTTTCTTGGCTGCCCCGAGCTCGGACTGGGCATCCACAGGCTTAACATCGTCGGTGTTTATGGTCGGTTCCATCATGACCCTGTTGTTAAAGAGACGGTGTGATATAGGAGAATTCGAGGAGAGAGAAGAACCATACGTGACAGCCAGTCTATATTATACTAAATAACCGCAGCCCTCATAAGCGAAGTATCTCGGATGTATCGGCTTTATCTTTTTCACAATATTCGGGTGGCAGGAACCGTTAGGAGGCTCTTAGGGAACCAATGATATACTCATTGTCGATACCATCCCCGTTATCTGCCCCCCCAGATAGCCAACCCCATACCCCGGGGTCCATGTGGAGCGGCACTTTAGTTTCCCCGCACCTAAAGTTCTATCAGCGCGTCGGGGACAGGACTTTGTTTTGTGCGCTGCGTCAGCATATTCCTTAGACCGTCGGCAAACTCAACTGCATATGTATCGTAGGTGTATCCGAGCTAAAACAGTTAAGAGCATTGAGATAAACGGGACCAAGTAGACATATCACCAAATATGGCTAGCCTCATTGTGGTCGTGTCTTGATATTTTTACATCGTCTCCCCGCAAGTGGTTAGTGTTATCTCCCCCAAGGAGTAAATAATGTATTGCCGAAATAGGAGATTCGCGTGTTACCTCAAATTACCTGATTAGGAAATTTGCTGGTCCCAATGGACATTGTCCGCTGAGTGAAATACATGGTCCATCCACTGGTACTATTAATACGTCAATTTCCTTCCGCTTAGTTCTCCTTGTCCTCCTGCAACTTATGAGTGACCCCGTCGATGCCTGTGCACTGGTATCCCTTGAACTTGCGGGCCGGCACGCGATTCTGGAACATCTCCTGGAGCTCAAGATATGTCCGCCCCTTCATCTCGGGCAGGCAGAAATAGAGGTAGACGCATACAGGGACCGAGAATGCAAAGAAGACTTGGCCTGTTAGTTCTTGACCAAAGGAAGGAGGATCCTGAGAGACACACCAAAGCAGATCTTGGCGCCGAGGTTGAGCTCGTCTGTGTTGATGAGGTACGGCATCACTTGGAGGACCAAGCACGACACGGCGGTGGCAGACATGATGTTGATAGCGTATGTCTTCTGCCGGAGACTAGGGCTGGCGGTCTCACCGCCAATGGCATATGCAACAGCACCCAGCGTGCCTTGGTACTGCCATCCGGTTAGAGGGGCAAGATCAGGGGGTATTGGCAGATGCGTTTTGACTTACCGTAAATCCCCAGATAACCATGAAGGCGACAACTGCGTTGAGGGCAGCCGGCGAATCGAGTGTGCCAAGACCACCAATGAGCAGGAGGCCAGCCGTCATCCCGATACAACCCCAGACAATAATGGGACGCCGGCCCACCCTGTCGACGAGAGGCCAAGACGCCATGTTCCCGACCAGCTGAATGGCAAAGGCAGCCTGT
The DNA here is from genome assembly GCA_030271035.1 of Microascus cirrosus. NCBI lineage: Eukaryota > Fungi > Ascomycota > Sordariomycetes > Microascales > Microascaceae > Microascus > Microascus cirrosus. Next base: position 90,208 of record JAMBUN010000332.1, on the reverse strand, counting down.
CCGATTGCCAGGGGGTCGTTGACACCAGCGAGACGGAAGTAATAACTGGGCATTAGTGAGTTTTTGAGCCACCATTCTGAGGAGGGAGACAAACGTCAGGTATCCAGACACAAAGTTGACACCAACAGTCTGCTGCGCAATATACACCATACAAATAATCAGCGTCCTCCGCCCGTCCACCCCCTTGAAGCACTGAATCCAGCTTGTAGTAGCACCAGCCTTGGCGACCTCTTGCTCGGCATCAACCGCCGCCTTGGTCGTTGCGACGGCCTCGTCGACATCGAATTTGGGCCCGTTAAAACGGCGGAACGCCTTGGCTGCTTCTTCAGTGCGACCCTTAACGATGAGCCATGAGGGTGATTCCGGCAAGTGAAAGTAGCCGCAAAGAAGGATACTCGGTGGAATAACTTGCGTGATGAGGGGGACGCGCCACTGGGCGTCTCCATCAAGGGACTCGGATCCCATTATGCAGAGCGCGTTGAGCCACTGACCGAGTACGATCATCGTGTTCTAAGCAAGAAATGAGCATGGTTTCACGGTGGGCCGTAGAGCTGGTAGGGTAGCAGTTGAGCTTACCACGAGCGTCAGACAGATCCCTCGCATCTTGGTCGGAGCAAGCTCCGCAACGAACACAGGCGCAAGCGAATGTCCAAGCCCAAGCCCCAATGTAGCCAGCAACTTCCCTCCCCACAGCATCATGATTGAAGTACTGAAGTACTGCCACACGATCCCCCCGATACACCCAAGACACCCAATCATAATTGTATGCTTCCTCCCAATCCTATCTGAGATCCATCCCGTTATGAAAGCGGAGACGAAAAGGCCGATAGTGTTGGCCGCGTTGAGGATCTGCTGGTCCGTCGCGCGGATTACCAGGGACCCATCGACCTCGGTGCCGAAGCGCTCGAGGAAGGGGACGACGGCCATTAGCTTGCCGAGAGTGCTTATCTCGTAGCCAAAGTTCACGGGGAGGAGGAAGACGTAGAGGCCTGGGCTTTGTTAGAGAGTTGGATAGGAAGTGCGGAAGGTAGACATGCACCACGCGAGGACACGCTTGTTGTCCATGACATAGTGCCAAGTGAGCTTGCTATCGCCGGGCGGCGGGGCGCCTGACTCGACATGTTCTAGGTTTCGTTTCTCAAGGGGTGTGTCTGTCTTCTTGGGCTCGGTTGTAGTCGCCATGATGGCTTGGAGTGGGCTGGTGCTTTGAAAGAGACCTCGACGTAGACTTTGGTGGAACAATCCTCCCGCTTTGTAGGCTGGAAGTCAAGGCAACAAAAAAGGGGGTTCCCCAGTTATAAAGAGGGAGAAAGCGGGGATCAAATCGGGTACTGGGTACTCCTCCCTCGACATTCCACCGGACAGGGTCTTGACGAAGACTCGCGAGATTCAAGGACATCTGGTCAATTAGGCCCTTCAAATAAATGCCGGATGAAAATATCTACAATTGAGGAGCCGAGCCACCCCCATTCCCCCTGGCCCCTCAGGTCTCGATCTGCAAACCTTGGGCGTTGTTTACCGCCACTCCCTGGATCTACCCTCAATTGGACGGACAGTGTCACATGGGGCGCCGATTCCGGGGCCGCCCAGTCTGGGGACCCCGTGCGGGACCTCCATACGGCATCCGGGGTATGGCAGCAACTTTCCCCTTTTAGAACAATCTCCAAAAAAGGGAGCTGGAGGCATTTCTATCGGGGGCGGTAAAAGGACGGTAAAAGGACGGTTGACAGGGGCTCCCGGCTCTTGTGCGGTGGAAAGGCGATGATTCGGCGTTACGAGGGCAGGGCCCAAAAGCGCATTCGTGCCAAGCAGCAGAGTCGACCCCCACCCCCACAAGGCGCCCCGTGCAATCACTACGCTTCTGGTAGTTTCTCTCCAGCTGGACAAGGCGCGAAGTACTTCCTAGAGAGGATGTGGGTGAAGCAACATTGTGGCTAAACTTGCCCGATCCTGACATGTAGTGGTATTTCAGGTGGATCCGGGATCTCGGTAGCCCGCCGACTCATCACGGCAGTTTATTAGCAGGTCCCTTTGATTGTCGCCCGAAATATTAGCGGTCGAAACAGCACACGGAGCTCTGCTCTAAATTGGGACCTCTAAGCCGGCGTTTTCGACGTCAGATTGGGCGACGCTTCCCCGTGGGGAAATGGGGAACCGCTAGCGTCGGATGGAATATTCCGTCCGTCTAATGCATAAGTTCAAGATGCGTGATCGTGGGAAAGAATAAATGGCACCATGAGCCGTCGGCGGTGGTGATGATACTTACCTCTGGCCCGTATAATTCCTCGGTCCCCCAACACCCGTCATTGCGCGCCGTGTCTATCCGTCCCTTCATTTAACGCCTTTGACCTCATGCGTCCCTACACCGCTATCCTCGCCTCACTGGCGACGACAGTTCGATCCGCCGCCTGCGTTCCCGACCCCTGCACAGAAGTCCACGTCCTCCTCATTCGCGGGACAAACGAGCCCTATCCTGGCCGCTCACTCCCCATCGCGGAGGCGATATGCGCGGGCTTGGACTGCTCGTGGTCCAACGTCGAGTACCCCGCTACATTCCAGACCTACTGCGACTCTGCAGCTGCGGGCGTCAAGAGCACGACCAAGGCGGTGGCTGAGTACGCGGAGCGGTGTCCAGAGTCTAAGATTGTGCTCTCGGGCTTCTCGCAGGGAGGGCATATTGTGGGGGATGTCCTCGGTGGGAGCGATGCTACGGACTGGGATGAGTGTACTCAGCCTGGCAGTGCTGGGTTAGAGCCAGAGTCTTTTCCCGGACAAAACGGTATGCCTTTAGTTCCCCCCGGTGTAATCCGGATGCTCAGGAGATCAGCTGAAATATTTTTCCAAGTTCTCGCGGCCTTGATGTGGGGCTCTCCCCGACACAACGCAAACCAAACCTACAATTTACTGGTTGGCTCCCGCGCCGAAAGCGTACGGTGACCCCTTTTCTTAACTATAGATTGTCTGCCATGTCCGATACGGAGCTCTCACACGTTGACATTCCCTAGTTAAATCCCCGCAACGAAGCGGAACTCGATAGCTTAAACCGCTGGGAGGACAAGCTAAGGGACTACTGCAACCTAGACGACCCGGCATGCGCGCAGGGGAGCGATTGGGACGAGCACGAGAACTACTTTGAGCTATACCATGATGATGCTGCGCAATTTGTGAAGTTTAAGCTGTGTGGATAGACGGAGACATAGTACAGCTTACCGGTCCAGTTGAATAATCAACTCTTCGGAAGGGGACAGGAGAAGGTGTCGTAACGTATTTCGTGTCCCTGTGGAATAGGCGTCAAGGCAGAGTAGGAAACGAATATTGAGTGTAGGTTAGCCAGGGTACCTTCCATCATTTGGTAGGCTGGGACCACGGAGCTCGTCCATACCAGTGGGTCGGCATATCGAAACTGACTTATGTACTCTTGTATGTGAGCAATCTGCTGTCTCCACTGTCCTATTATATAGGGCCTAGGTAAGATTCTCAAAGGCACGAACAAAAAACATGTAGCCGCTACTTACGAACTGTGATATGGGGTCCCCCAAATGCCACGCAGCCAGGATTGAGATGCTAACTTATTCAGCCTCGAACAGCGAGGTAACGTTTTATCTTCGAGTAAGAAGTTCCATGTTTATCTGATAAGGAAATTCTCCTATTGTTAGTTTCGGTGTTCCTTCGCTTGGTGTTCCACTTTTAAAGCACCCGCAGGGTGCTGGAGAAAGCCCTACCGGCTGGCCCACATATACCACATGCGCAGGAATGATAGAAGGCCTTTTAAATGCGGCTCAGATGCCTGCTGACAAGCCAGACCAGACGCGCAAGTCTCGAAGCAGCGTGGAAGGGTAACGGTCGAATCAGAGCCATAGGATTACGTAGTCCGGGTTGGCCATCAGGGTACTCTCTTTTTCCTTTGACCCTCTTTTTTCTGGCCGGACCTGGGAAAACTGGAAACGATAGTGCTCGTCTAGCGCCACTGTCCCCACCCTAGTGGGCCCCGAAGCTCCAGTTGAAGTTTTCACAAGGACGCCAGGATGGTGCTGAGAAGGTTGATTAAGGCGTAAATATCATGGCTTGTTAACTGTCGCTGTATGGATGCGCCTTTCATGATGACATGCTCCCGACTCCATTACTTCGCAGGAGATTTACCCATACAACTTACTATCTAAGTCGCGGAACCACTCAGGGCAGGTATTTGAACATGGAATTGCCAGAATATATGCATACGTAACCAAAGAAGAAGCAACGTGCTCAGCGGCACGATTTTCGATGTTGTGTTGGGGGATGTCGAGCCGTCTGTTCCGGATGTGCCTCGTGTGAAGCGTGATAAGTGTTGGTTGTCAGCCGCAGACCAGACTGGCCATCAGGGTCCTCAGGCCCCCCTTTTAAAGGGCGACCCAGACCCAGAAAACGCCTGCCGTAGTTCCGGACGGTGCCGCACTACCGTACACGGTGCCGCACATCCGAATATCTGGAGCCGCCATGATGGATACTTTACGCCGGCAGCATCCCGTCCTCGACGGTGTTAGGCCGGTTGCTTTCCCGGTTTTTGTGCACCGAAGAAATCCATAGATATCAAGCCTCTTGTCCCCCAAGCTTCACGTTTTGTGTGGCCAGCACCAACAGCAAGCTCAATCAGAGGCAATCGACATAGACCATGGCGGACTCGGAGACCGTCTCCGGCTATGACGCTACCAGCGTCGACCTCACGACCGCCGACCCCCGCGACGTGATCTGTTACCTCAACGCCGAAGGAAACGAGTACGACGGCCGCCTGGGCGCGCGCATCTCCGCCATCTTCGTCATCCTTGTCACTTCTACCGCCACCACCGTCTTTCCTGTGCTCGCCGCCCGCGTCCGCCGCCTCAAGATCCCCCTCTACGTCTATCTCTTCGCCCGCTACTTCGGCGCGGGAGTCATCATCGCTACCGCATTCATCCACCTGCTCGACCCGGCGTATGAGGCCGTGGGTCCCGCGAGCTGCGTGGGCATGACGGGCCACTGGGCAGATTTCAGCTGGGTACCGGCCATTGCGCTTACGGCCGTCATGCTAACCTTCCTGCTCGACTTTGGAGCCGAGTGGTACGTCGAGAACCGGTACAGGCTCCCGCATGCACATGGCGATGTCGAGGGCGCTATTACTGGCGGCGGTGCAAATACCCACGCCACGGACCACCAACATGACCATAGCGGACACCAGCACCTCCACTCTGCCGACCAGGAGGACAAGCCCGCTCTGCCCGCCGCAAACAACGACAAGCTCGACCTTGAGGACCCGGAATATCCCACCGATGCTCCCGGCACAGCTGAGCGGGCTTTCCGCGAGCAGATTATCGCCTTCCTCATCCTCGAGTTCGGCGTCATCTTCCACAGCGTCATGATAGGACTCAACCTCGGCGTCGCGGGTGACGAGTTCTCCACCCTCTATCCGGTCATCGTCTTCCACCAGGCCTTCGAAGGCTTGGGTATCGGCGCCCGCCTCAGCGCCATCCCCTTCCCCCGGAGCCTGGCGAGAATGCCGTGGATGCTGTGCGCCGCGTACGGCCTTACGACGCCCATCGCGCTGGCGATCGGCATTGGGCTGTCGACGCAGTATAACCCTGGCAGCTTTACAGCCACTGTTGTGTCTGGTGTGTTGGATTCGATATCGGCGGGGATCTTGCTGTACACGGGGCTTGTGGAGTTGCTGGCGAGGGACTTTCTATTTAACCCCACACGGACGAGGGACGGGAAACGGGTCACCTTCATGCTGATCTGTTTGTTTTTGGGTATTATTATCATGGCGCTGCTTGGGAAGTGGGCTTGAGCGGGGAGTTCCGCTTATATCGTCCCCTATATGCTCCAATGGTATCGATTCCAGCTTCGTCCACGTATATATTAGCGGGGGAACATGGAATTTACGTATAAACACAAGACTATACCTTATACTTCCGTCAAGAAGCATTCGTAATCTCGTGATGTATCCACCTAGAGATGGAAATCAACAGCGGCCTACGAGGAGACGGTGTCGACGACCTCCATCTGACATGCGCCCGGCTTATTTATTCTTCGTGGAACTAGAGACTTAGAAGCCAGTGTGTTAGGAGATAGCACAAGGGACAGGGTTTAAGCGCTAAGGTATACGTACATCGGCTCGGCCTTAATCTATCGAAGGTATTCGAAAGCTTCGGTCCAATGGCTGATATTATTTTATTACTTCCTGACATTTCACAGATGAACAACCTCCAGAAGCTCCTCATTCACAACCATGACTTGCCTCCTCCCAAGGCTTTTGAGGATAAAGTGAACGAATGTCACCGTCGGAACTTTCTTCCATCCGTAAAAGCGCAGGTCGTCATGGATCTTGAGTCCCATGTGGGCAACCGGCTGGCTCTGCTGCTGTGCCTTTCGGCGCGACAGCAGGTACGTTGTCGAAAGATGACGGAGCGCTGGCTGCCCCGTGACCTGGTTCCCATAGGGCGGTAGGTAATTATAAACGCCGAGGCCGTAGTGGACATTGCTCAAAAAGTGCCTTGCCGGAATGTCGATAGTTATGTTGTCGGTTTCTTTGCGAAGTTGGGTATCCGTTAAGCAGAATTCAGCTCGGACTACAGAGCCTTTCGACTTGTTGATCTGGAGTAGAGTAATGGGAAGTATTACTAGAGGAACCTGTAATCCGCGGCTCGTCATTTTGACGTCGAACTTCCGAATCGAGTTGGTCGGTTGATGCCCTAAATAGCATCGCGGCGAGGAGGGAAGCGCGGAAGAGCTGTAGGATGCTGCCGGCTTCCCAGCCCAATTGAGGGTCGACGCGTTGCCATTAGATTGCATGATCATCTCCACGAGCCTACAAAACGACCGCTCCGCGCCTTCGCCGTACGCCGGTTGGAGGGTGACGTCGAATATCCCCATCAGCGAATAAGCCATATCTTCGGCTCTTGTCGTCTTCCGCCGGGCCGCCCACGTCATCCGCTGGTCAACGTGGTATGGTCCGGGCTTGAAACCGCGCAATTCATCTCTTGGGCAACCGGTGGCGGCGCTAAGAGTCTGTAGGACCTCGTTATGACACTTGTCATTCGTCTCTCCTGTCAGGGGTTGCCAGTCCGCGTTGAAGAATTTAGATACGGGCGGTGCGAGCATCTCCTGAAGAGTCCATCCCCTCTCGAACCATTCGTCGCGCTCCATCTCAGAGAGTGACATTGTCTGGGCGAGGTAGACGATGCAAGCTGTGGCGTTGCTGTACCACCTGAACATGGAGCGGATGGCCTCATCGAGTTCAGAGCTGCTGCTCTTGTCAATGCAGCATGTGTCAGACCAAGCGAAGCGTATACCACGGCCAGCAGCCACTTCGCAGAATTTCGACAGCTTCTCAAGCCCGTGTCCGGCTGCCGTCCCGTCCACTATATCCTTGAACGTGGGTTCTCCTTTGGGTAGCCATCTGTGTGAGAGGATAGCGTACTGCACCGTCTCTCGGACGATCTGCATCACAACACTCTCCCTATTAGCATTTGTCGAGACTCTTTCCTTAATAGTGCCTTCTGATATTGCCTCGATGTAAGGAAGGTAAAATTCTTGTATTCCATCTCGATCGACGAGTTCCAGATCTGGGGTAGATATGAGGCGGAGTGGGATATCGTTCTGCACGTAGCTAATGAAGCTGTCAAGAAGGTCTTGGGGTGCTAGAGCCATATTGGTTCTCGTTGGAGTCTTACGCTTCTAGCTTGATGCCGTGGGCAAAATGAGGGGACCCAATAGATCCGCGCCCGGGCGCGAATCTATTTTGCCGCTTAGGCGCGAACCTATTGGGCTCCCCCGGGCGCGCATCTATTGGGCCCCAGATGTTTAGGCTCCCACTAGATTCGCGGGTCCGCGAGTATTATGTAAGCGCATTGTTGACGTAATCACAACGACCACACACGCGGGCCGGCCCGGCCTCGCTCAAACGGAATATCACAAGCGCCGATATCAGCGCCAGCCGATAGCATGGCCACGTTCCCAGACGACTGCCTCCCTCCAGAGGCTATATACAAGTCTCGAGAAGCCTTATTCCGATCGATCAATTCGTAGGCTGCTATTAGAGGCTACGCCTTTACAACCGGGAAGTCGACAAGAGAAAAGAGCAGGAGGGTTACAGTTACCTACGCATGCGACCGAGCTTGCCGGCCACCTACAAGTACAATCGAGCGCCAGAGGAAGACGACTACTCGAGGGACTAGCTGTTAATTTTCTATTATAGCTAAAGAGTTGTCTACTGGTAGCTGGTCTCTAAGGTATCGGCCTAACCAGCGCTTCTCTATATATAACCACGAGCCGAGCCGAGACCTATCTGCCTATCCAGTTCATCGACAGCTATCCAGAGGCACTTCATAACTTACAAGCCTTTTAAGAGCTGGCGTCTTGCTAAAGGAGATTCAGACACTTGCATAAGAGAGCGGCTCGCTAGCAACACGTCAAGATATCTATAACCGCATTACTGACGTACGTCGAGATGCTTGCAAAGGCCAGAGCCCTATTCATACACTAGCCAACCAACTTAATAAGGAGGGCTTTTAGAGCCGAATACAATTTGCATAAGATAGCCAGGTTATAGCAGTCCTTTTTGCACATCCTAACTCTCTTACTTATCTTTAAGCCTATCTTGAGCTCCTCCTTCTTGACTGTATATATAAGACAAATAAGTATAGCATGCCTCTCCTTAATATGATTAGTATCGATATAACCTAACGATCCTTTTGTATTGCATTTACATTTCTGAGCAGCAAGGGAGAAGAAGATTATACTTAGGCCCTTAAGCAACTGAAGTCACTTTATAAGCAATACAGCTCTACCCTCCTGTCTGTTATTCTAACAGATCGCTGTCTTACAGCTATAAATACAGCTTCAGCTATCTTTCCCTCTGCTGCAATGCTCCTCTGCCTTTAGCATGCAAATAAGGCAGTCCTTGCTCGATGTCAGCCAGCATTCCTAGAAGCTGAGAAATGGAAGGAGTTTTATAAGTTCTGGCATTTAATTATCAGCTCACTAACCGAAGAGGTATATACTGAACGCATTGCTAAGTTTGAATAGTAATATATTCCTGATTACCTTAAGTAAGTTAGATATATTAAGATAACATAGCTTATCCTATATAAGGAGAGGCTTATCAAAGCCTGGGTTGACCAGTCTACTCACTTTAGTAATACAGTAACCTCACAGGTAGAAGGAATCTATACACTCCTTAAGTTATACTTAAAGAGATTAATATTTGATCTTTTTAATACCTAGAAGGCTATTTAACTTGCCCTTCTTAATTAGCTTTTAGAGCTAAAATCGAACTAAGCAAAATAACAGATTCGAACGCCTCTTAAGCTTTCTAGCACCTTAATTCGCTGCTCGATATCTGCACTCAGGAGCTCTTCGTCGCATTAACAATGTCACTGACGAACCTTTCGAGTATCGAGGACACAACTTTCGTTGAGAGCGCTGGCAGTGTACGGTTAGACAACCCGACGGTTAAAGCTCTCGCGACGGCATTCGAAGAAAGCGGTCTGGGATCTCATTCCGACGCGCTGTTGTATATAATACCTACGTTTGGAGACCAGCTCCCCCTCCCCGCGCCCGAAGATATGCTTAGGGCACTAATTAGCGGGGCCGAAACCTACCGTCGGCGGTCGGAATGGGAGCGAGCAGAAATCTTGTTGCAATGGGCATGCCAGCATTATTCGCTACCGCTCAGCGAAGAAAAGGAATCGACCCTAGCGTCGGGCGGCAGCAGAATCAATGCAAAAGCCCTCCGTGCAACAGGAGAGCTTTACCGCTGGTCACTTGCACAGCATTCTAATCACGAGAGACGCAATTTCGGGTTAGAGGGCATCAAGTGGATGACCAAGATGCATACCAGCATAGGTCAGCAGTGTCCGGAGGTCAAGGAGATTCTGCATTGCTACCAATATATCGCAGAGAGAATTGCCGAACATCCCACAGGAAGAGACTCACCCCAGAACAATGCTAGTACTCAACAGCCACTTGTACAAGCAATTCGAACCCGCAATCGGACGGAGGCATTATATCTCCTGTGCTTTATTACTACGGGCAAGTTCGGTTCTGAACACTTACAACCAGCACTTCCTTTAGCTATCAGGAATGACTGGGACGAAGTTGTAAATGCCCTACTAGAGATGAAAGCAAACCCAAACAGCAAGGACGAGAGCGGCCGGACTGCAATTTCCTACTGTGCAGAATTTGGCTATGAGTCATATGTGAAGCCTCTTATACACCTCGGAGCATTCTTAGACCAACCGGACAACGAACAGCGAACTCCGCTAATCTTAGCAACCCAGTCTGGGCGCCAAAAAATTGCCGAGCTTCTTTTGGATACTGGACACGTGAACATCGAGGCTACGGGCAGGGACGGCAAGACAGCGCTGCGCTGGGCCGCCGAGAACGGGCACGAAGCCATCGTCGAGCTTCTCCTCGGCAGGGGCGCGGCCATCGAGGCCAAGGACGACAAGGACGGCCAGACGCCGCTGCTCTGGGCCGCCGCGAAGGGGCACGAGGCCATCGTCAAGCTTCTTCTCGACAAGGGCGCGACCATCGAGGCCAAGGACAACGACTACAGCCGGACGCCGCTTCTCTGGGCTGCCGAGAAGGGGCACGAGGCCATTGTCCAGCTTCTCCTCGACAAGGGCGCGGCCATCGACGCGCAGGACTACGACGGCGAGACGCCGCTGCACCAGGCCGCTGCGAACGGGCGCGAGGCCATTGTCCAGCTTCTCGTCGACAAGGGCGCGGCTATCGACGCCCGGGACAACTATTACCTCGGCCAGACGCCATTGCTCTGGGCCGCTGCGAAGGGGCACGAGGCCATCGTCAAGCTTCTCCTTGGCAAGGGCGCGGTTATTGAGGCCAAGGACTACCTCGGCCGGACGTCGCTGCACCAGGCCGCCGAGAACAGGCACGAGCCCATCGTCAAGCTTCTCCTTGACAAGGGCGCGGCCATTGACGCGCAGGACAACGACGGCCGGACGCCCCTGCACGTCGCCGCCAAGACCGGGCACGAAGCCATCGTCAAGCTTCTCCTCGACAGGAGCGCCGCCATCGAGGCCCAAGACGGAGAGTGCCGCGAGACGCCGCTGCACAGGGCCGCTGCGAAGGGGCACGAGGCCATCGTCAAGCTTCTCCTCGACAAGGGCGCGGCCATCGAGGCCAGGGACTACCTCGGCCGGACATCGCTGTACTGGGCCGCCAAGGACGGGTACGAGGCCGTCGTCAAGCTTCTCCTCGACAAGGGCGCAGCCATCGAGGCCAGGGACAACTACCTTGGCGAGATGCCGCTGCACCAGGCCGCCAAGACCGGGCAGGAGGTCATCGTCAAGCTTCTTCTTGACAAGGGCGCAGCCATCGAGGCCAAGGACAACTACGACAGGACATCGCTGTACTGGGCCGCCGAGAACGGGCATGAGACCGTCGTCAAGCTTCTCCTCAACAAGGGCGCGGCTATCGACGTCAAGGACAAGGACCTCGGCCGGACGCCGCTGCACCGGGCCGCTGAGAACGGGCATGAGACCGTCGTCAAGCTTCTCGACAAGGGCGCGGCCATCGATGCCAAGGATAAGGACGGCCAGACGCCCCTGCACTGGGCCGCCAAGACCGGGCACGAGGCCGTCATCAAGCTGCTGCTCGACAAGGGCGCGGCCATCAACGCCAAGGACAGCAACGGTCAGACACCAGTAGATCAGGCCAAGTCGAGGGGCCAAGCAGCCATTGTCAAGCTACTGCAGCCATAGGTATAAGTAAGCATAGCGTAAATTCAGCCATCTCCTTCCTCTCTGGGATGATGTTGATTTTCTGCCCAGCATCTTGACTGCTTATTGGGCTCCAAAAGCTGACGCATGTGATAGTTGTAGGTACATCTGAGTTAACATGAACGAGAATTATTATTAGCCCCGGGTTATGATTAATTAACAGATAAGCGGCATACTAATAAAGCTATCATTGAGACAGATCATTTATCCTGCCCGGTCTTGACTGCGTTCTGAGCGGTACTGTCTCACCTGCTCAACCCTGGGATTACTCCGCGCCGTGTCCTACCATTTCTGAGTTGTTCGCCCTGAAGACAATTGACAAACGATGCTCTATATCCGTGCTCCTGGCTGTGGTTAGGGGCAAGGCATGCAGGGGCCAAATCTCTGCTAATATATGACACAGGGCTGTTTTGGAATCTGACTTTGTAAGACAGGAGCAACATATAACTGATCGGACTATAGAGCTTGGATTATAGGCCAGGAGTACGGGGCTCGTAGGATCCAGGATTGCCGTCGGGAAACACCAGCATATCGCCAGTGAGACATTTTCTGAGCTATTTCGCGGATGAATTTACGGGCTTAGAGCCTGCTAATCTTACCCCGCCTCTGCGTGCCGTGGCTGAGGCATGCATATCTGATTCGGAGGTGTTACGCATGTGAAATTGATGGGGCTGCTGAGTTCCGAGTTCTCAATAAGCTGAATGGCTGTTATGCATCGCCAACTACTCTGCCGACAGGATTCTCCCGTGTCTGTACCCGCCACACTGCTTCGCCGCGGGAGGCGCAGCGATTGGTCCGTGAAGGTCCAGCCATGGAGAGGAATACTACCAGACCTGCCAACCCCCTATCGTCTTCTCATACCCATTCGAGATGTTGAACCCGCTTGCCACCTCGGCGTGTCGCCACGCTGCGAGGCGCTACTGTACACCTTTCAAGGGGATTGCCTAATAACGACGGTCGTACAACTAAAAACAGGCTCATGGCTGCGGATCTAGTGCTTGGGCGGCGGCCACCAGAGCCACAGCAGAAGTACCTGGACCTGCTGCTGGCCAACTCATCTGTGGAGTAGTTCAATTCACTACATCTGCGGACCTCTTATGATGCATATATGGAGTTGATATGACTTCGAATGTATTTGTGGTAGAAATTCTGTGTTACGGAGAAGAATTAACCTTAACTTTGACCGGAAGTCATGCATAGATAGTTACTCATCAAGCGTTACCCTGCCTCCATTCAAACTCATTCTTTAGACCTTCGACACCGCTCTTGTCTCCAATATCCAGATACCCGCAGATACGGCCTTCAGGATCCCAATTTCTCCTAATCGTCATTAGTCTCTCTCCATTTCCGGCGGCCCAATACCTCGTCCTCCTGTGCCGGAAATCCGCGTCCCCGAGATAGCTGCCGACGCTATGCCGCTCCACTCCACGCATGGTGTCATAGACCCAGCCCGTGCAGCGCGCATCATCTTTAGCGTCATCCCAAACGGTGTAGAGGGCGAAGTAGTGATCTGACTGCATGCTGAGGGCTGTATCCATCATCGTGCGTCTCGAGGTCGGGTTCATCGCGAAATAGAGAGCAAATGCCTTTTGGCTCGGCAGCGTCGTAAAAGCCGCTTCCAGCACCGAAGGCACATCCGCCTCGTTTTTTATGTACGCGTTCTCACAGCAGTACCGGTGATTAGAGGGATTCGCGGCCGCCTGGATGTCGTACTGGGCCTCGAGATCGGTTGGCAGGCAGAACGCCTCGGTGGTGGCGCCGCTGGGCCTGCTCAAATGGATTGGCTGCAGGGCGGCTTCGGCCTCGTCCTGATGAACCTTGAAACAAGTGAAGCCCGCGACTATTTCAATCTCACCCGTATTGGGAGACCTTTTGGAGACGCAGACGATCTCCGTGTCCGCGTCAGCTGTTGGAGAGAGCTTGGCGCACTGTTCAGTGTTCCCAGCTCTTGGTCTGCGTAGGGAGAGGCCACTTACATCAACGACCCACTGGAGTACTGCCCGAAATCGGGAGACGGGGTATACGTATTGAGAATCAAACATTTGCAATAACGGTCGAGTACGAAGATGGAACCTCGTGACTACCGCTGGGAATCCTTCGGATTGTCAGCGGCCACGTGGGAGGCAGTATCGACGGTGGGCTGCTATCTTACCAGGGCCAGCCCCCTTTGCGGCCCAGAAGAGATCTGCATTTTCATTTTCACTGCAACGAAGCTCTTTTCCCTCGGCAGTTACGACGTCAATGCTGTCAATGTACTCACAAGCCCAGCCCCAGTTCTTTGATTACCCACGTTAGCCGTCCGCGGTTCCTGAAAGGGGGAGACCAACCTTGCAATTCCAACCCATGCCTCCTTGTAAGAGGAAACCGCCCAGGCCTACATCAGGGCAATGGCCTCCTGGGAAGAACCGCCCTCGGGATTTCAGGTATCGGTTGATCACGCGGCCGGTGATGCACGGCGAGCACGATACAATATTCTTCTTGTCGTCGTAATCCAACTCTTCCAGTTCACCTAAATCTACCAAGATGGCGTCGTCCCGGACACTCCAAGCAGCCCAGCTATGGCCACCACTTCGAACGGATACTCGACAGCCTTCCTGTCCCGCAAGCTCAACGGCCGCCTTAATGTGTTCGGGCCTCGAGGCAAAGACGACTGCTCGGGGCTGCCGAGTTTCGTCCCGCCACTCGTTGAAGACACGACCCCATACCGCATTGCGGAAGGTATCGGGATCCGTCGTGTCCCTGCGAATGATAGGAAATATTCCGTTTCTGGTTCCTTTCGGATCGGCCATATCTGTCCTCGATGGTGTAGCCTTTGTCTGGTGGAGGCCTTTGGGAGACTGGGGGCATGTATGCAGTTCAGGAATGGGATCTCAGCGTCCACTTCACAAGATATGTGGCATTATTCAGGTAGACATGATTTCTTCCATCTTGTTTCTTATATGGCGCTGTTACTCGAATTGTAATAAAGGCAAGGCCAGCCGGGAGTAAGACAGATTATGTCGCAGGGTATGACACTGACGCGTTCCTCCTCTTGCGGCCGGTGGGGGGCCGGTGGGGGGCCGGCGGGGTCCCGGAAGGACTTCCTCCCCACATCCCGACTTTAGCTGGTCAGCCCCTTTACCCGCTTAGGCGCGTGACGACGACGCAGCTGGAACCCTGATAAACATGTACTTTCTGTGATCTTCGTATCATGCACCAGTTTCTCCAGATACGAAGCATGCATGTGCACCGATCCGAATTATTTTTCATGGTGTTGTAGTTGACTGTTTCATCGCTTGTTGGATATAGTCGCCGTCTCTCCTTAAAGTTTATGCCAGACACGTTGCCTAGAATCGGCCCTATCCTAATATTGTGATGATGGCCTTCGAAGCTAAGACTAAGCTCTAGATGGTCTGGCACTTGGCCCGTGTTCGCACAACACCGGCGCCAATGCGACTACTCAGGGCACGTCACCTAATCATTAATAGCAGCTCTTTTGTTACGCCTAACACCAATTTCTATTCTGCCTTAAGCAAGAAACAGCCAGGACAAACAGTTGGAGCTAAGACCCAACTTCGGCGGATATATTCTATCTCACATTGCCCCACACTCTAAACTAGCACATCTGTCTCAGTTCCCATCTCACGCTCTGCCTAATCAATATGCAAACCCCCGCTTGCATTTAGATGCAGCCCATTGATCCAACTCGCCCGAGGCTCACACAGAAACCCCACCGCGAACGATATCTCCTCCGGCTTCGCTAGGCGCGGCCCAACAGGCGTCTGGTCCATGGTAGGCTGCATAGCCTCTAAGAAGTTGTCGCCAGCCGCTGCAAAGCCCTCTGTCATAGTTGGTCCCGGGCTTACGGCATTCACAGTGCACCCGTAGTGTGGGGGTAGCTCCTTGGCCCACACACGGGTAAAGCTGTCTACCATACCCTTTGTTCCAGCGTATATCGTTTGCAGGGGTGGCGCGGCGCGGGCGGAAATAGAGCAGATATTCACGATGCGTCCGCCACTGCCGGACATCTCCCCTGGCTTGGGAAGATGGGGCAGTACAGCTTGCGTAAGGAGGAAGGTACCGCGCCCATTGAGATTGACCATAGCATTCCAGTCGTGGAGGTTATTCTTGGCGAGCGGCTTGTTGATTGCGATGGCCGCGTTGTTGACGAGGATGTCGATGCGGGCATACTTGGCGATAGCCGCGTCGATAAGCGACTGCGGACCGGTCTCCGTACTGAGATCTGCTTCCACGCTGATGGAGTTCGATGGGGTAGACAGAGAGGATAGGACTTTTTCAGCCTCAGGCCGGAGTTCGGGAAAGGGGTAATTGATCACCAAGCTCGCGCCACGGGACGCGAGTTCCTGGGCTATGGCGGCCCCAATCCCTGTGCTGGAGCCCGTGACAACGGCGACTTTGCCGGCAAGTGTCTGGTCTGGCATTGCAAATTGTCGTGTTCTCAATCGTTATGTTGAAGAGCCCCTGGCGCCCCGGCTCGCCGTGGTAAATGGATAGCAGCAATAAGTTAACCGGACTGTGTGTACTGAGGGTTCGGAATTATGGTCGCTCGAGCCTCCACATGGGTATCGATTATGAGCTAGCGAATCACGGACCATCCAATGAGGAGGTTTTCTTGGAAGAACGATGGCACATTACGACGGTCTCGCCGCATTCCCTCACTATATATTATACGCTGCAAGTTCTGTGCATCGGAAACGCGGGGTTCGCCCGGGGAATGTGGAGAAATCGTTCGGGTGGGGCAAGTGAACATGGAAATGTCACATCCACTCCGCTGCTGTGATTGGGCGATTTCAGAACATTTCCTAGAATTTGCCGAGCTCATCGTACGTGACCTCACCGACAGAGTGATTCTCTGCAAAGTTAAGGTTTGGGATATAAGGGCAGGGTATTGATCGTCGAGTCCTCTCGGCCCCTCTCGGCCCCTCTCGGCCCCACCACCAACAGGAACGTGGAGGAAAACCGAAACGTACGCATGGGAAGTCCGAGCGCCATCAGATTATGCATTGGGTATTTTCACGACACTCGAGCTTCCCATCGATTATATATACGTTCGTGTTACCGCCAACGCCCTTAGCAAAACTTCTGGCCTAGGAGACATCCGTCAACAACGCACAGCCGATCATGACTAGGGACAATGCTATTGTTTCGATGGAGCGAGGAGGCGAGGATTCAGGTGTTGTGGCGAGGGTGGAAACCCTGGGCACGGTTCGCCTGCGCCATCACGAAACGAACGAAATCATTTTAATTCCAAAGCCGTCAGATGACCCCAATGACCCCCTGAACTGGTACGATGTTGTGTCTCCCTAGGCCCTCTCTCCTCCAAGAATATTTAGCGTTTCTAGTTGACCCAAGCTAACCAGTTGCAGGTCCCAAGCCTTCAAGTATTACATTGTTATAGTCATATGCTTGGCCATGATGATGTCCAACTTTCTTGCAGCGGGTATGTGAGTGTTGGCGAAGAGAGAAAGACGAAGGAAGCAATATAGGGAAAGAAGTACAGGCCCGACATGGCTAGAGAGATAACACATGTGAAGGACCGACAATCGCCATTTTGCAGACTGCGAGGGAATTCTTCCCCACCATGCCCGTCCCGGACGCCACAAGCCGCGTTGCATACTTCTTTACCACGACCGCGCTGCTCCAGGGCACCAGCAACTTCGTCTGGGTCCCCCTTACGAACAAGTTCGGTCGGCGGCCGGTCTACATCACAAGCTTCACAGTCTATTTCGCTTGCGCTGTCTGGCTCATTTTCGAGAATCGATATGGCGCATTTCTCGCGGGCCGCATTCTTCTCGGTATCGGGGCCGGCGCAGCGGAGACCGTCGCTCCTCTCTCCATAACGGATGTTTTCTTTCTTCATGAACGCGGATTCGTTATGGCGTGAGCATATCTTTATTTTTTTTCTTCCAATATCTTCTTTTCCTTCCGTACTTATGGGGTGAACTAAGACATTATTCTGCAGCCTGTATACGTCGTTCTTGTCGGTTGGAGTTGCGGCTGGTTTGATCGTGGATGGGTAGGTTTCCATGCCTAACGCTCAAGTAGCCCAGACTAACAAGAGCGTAGCTTCATTGTTCTCAACCACGACTGGCGAGTCATCTACCAGGTGGCTGCCGGCCTCATCGGATTCGTCCTACTCTTGGCTGTCTTCTCATTTCCGGAGACGGCGTATATTCGATCGATGCCGACTGTAGTGGACGACCACCGGAAGTCCACGCTCGATGCCGTGTCGAAGGTGACACCCAGCGCACACCTCGAATATCCGGTTCCTCCTCCTCCGTTGCCGGAAAAGAAATCATACTTAGCGAACCTCCGAGTATTTTCCCGGGTGTGGACTGAGGAGAGCTTGACAAAGATGTTCGTGCGGCCACTCGGCCTCATCCTTCTCCCGCCGGTGCTCTGGGCCGCTCTGGTGCAGTCTGTCACAATCGGTTTCCTGGTAGCGGTGACCTCCAACATAGCCCCGGCGTTCCAGGAGGCGTACGGGTTTGCTCCCTGGAAGGTGGGGCTCTGTTTTGTCTCTGCTATCGTGGGCTCTCTGCTCGGCATTCCTGCAGGTGGCCACCTGGCCGACGTGGCTGCAGACTGGCTCACCAAGCGAAACGGCGGTGTGAGAGTCCCTGAGATGCGTCTTCCGACTATGATGCTATCACTTCTTACGACACCGCTGGGATTGATTATGATTGGGGTGGGTGTTGAAAGGCGGCTACACTGGATATGCCCGACGATTGGGCTTGGCCTTCGTAAACCTACCTTCCCCCTCAGCCCACCGGCTGTAAAAACAGTAACGGCTTGACACTGACATGGCTTAGTCAATTTCTCCATCACGCAGGGAACGAACGTGTGTCTCGTATATGTCATCGACGCATATAGACCTGTGGTAGCCGAGGTGACATTGGCCGTGATGGGCTTCAAATGTGAGTGTATTGGTTTTATCCGTTCGTAGTTTTCTGGGGGCGAAGCTGACTCTCAGAAGCATTATTTGGGTTCTTACTATCCTTCTACACCAACCCTTGGGTAGAGAAGTCGGGCTATCTCAACGCCTATGGTACCATGGGAGGGATCGCAGGTTCCGTGCTGATCTTCTGGGTACCCTTGTATATCTGGGGCAGGACTATCCGTCATTTGACATGGAAATGGCCAGTATTGTCTTATATCCATTGGAGTGATGATCGCGAGGTGGGCGAGTAGCCCTGCTATAGCACTGGGAGACGATGCAACGATGGCGGTATGGCAAAGATACCCTAGAGATTAAAAACTCATTTACTGCTCACGAACACATCTGGTGCTTCGGCATCAGCACCTGGATTCGATCCAAGTACATCACGTTGCACCAGTCCGTCCCTTAGTTCTCGGGGGTATTTGTAGTATATTGATCCCTATGTAATAATAACATTTAAGCGGGAAAGGTATCCTAGGCTGAAAAGAAAAACGCCGTGACTCCAAGTAGTATTGTCGCGAGGGAGATAACCGGTCTCGGCTTCGGCGAGATTGACTCTTCCCCAGGTTCGTTGCCTTCGCGTGAGGCACCCGCCACGTCCATCTGCGTTCCAGTATCAACCATAGACTGCTGCGTTGCATTAGCATCTGTTGTGAATGGCACATCTGACCCCAGGTCCTCCACCCTTCCGAGCAGGACCTCAAGAGCCCTGTAGGCCACGGCCGGTAGGTCCATGCTCAAGAAGTGGCCTGCGCCCTCAACATTGAAGTACGTAAGGCCGCGCTCCTCGTGCCAGAGGCCCACCGTCCCTGCCCCGGCCTGATTCGTAATGTCATCATTGTTGTGGAATGGAATAAAGAGCGAGTTACCCGGCTCGGACTTGAAGCCCATCTCCCCGCCCCACGTCAAGTTCTGGATGGCTAGAAGTGTCCCCTCCGTCATCACAACGAGATCCTGTTTCCCGTGACCCATTATGACGTTGCCTGTCTCCTCAATCACCCTCGGAAGCACAGGTAGGCTGCCCGGCGCACCATCGAGACTTTCGTCGATGCCGTCGACGAACACCGGCTCCGAGCTGCAGAATTCCCAGGTCGCATCCAACGGCGCGTTTATCGCGGCTTTGACGTCTGAGCGGTCAAAGTAGGCTGGCCCTGCCTCAGGTGGCATGTACATGGTCGACCCGCTGAAACCGAGCGGGTCAAAAGGGCGCGGGCAGTTCTCCAGAATGGCGTACGGGTTAAAGCACGCGTTTATCTCAGTTGCTGCCGTAAATACTGAGTTCATGAGGCCGCAGTCCGGACGGCGTTCGCCTTCCTCTGTGAAGCCTGGCAGTGTGGCCGGCTGCTGACCCGAGGGCGGGAAAACGAGGAATTCCTCTAGGTACTGCGCGTATCCGCATTCCTCCGCCGCCGTGCGAAGAGTTCCCCTGAAGGAGTCATTGAAGGGGAATGCGGCTGGCCAGGCGTCCACGGAGGCGGCCGCGGGTATGTCCTGTGATAGAGTATCCTTGGAATACAGAGCGTTGAAAACCATCACGCCGCCCACGTCGAAAGGCTCAGGCTCCTCGGCAGCCAGCATCTCGTGCGCGACGTAGGGGCTGAACAGGCCACTGTACGAGGCGCCTGTGACGTAGACCTTGTAGCCCTGCATGTTGAAGAGGCTCACAAACCTGCGCCAGAAGCCGAGGAACTGTTCCGCGACATCAAGCTCGTTACGCGCCGTCGGGGTGCCCTGAGAGAATCCGGTCCCCACGGGCTGGTCGACCCAGACGACATTTGTCAAGTGGTGCCAGCTCCATTTGTTGGGAATGGGCTTAAAGACGCCGGGCTGCCAGAGAAATGGCCCGTTCTCCTGTAGGAGCTCGCCGACGGAGGAGCAACCCGGCTGGGTTTTGCAGGTTAGCGCTTAACCTGCCAATGGATTCTATCGACGGAAAACGATTGAGCCTTACCCCGCCTGTGAGCCATATGACGATCTCTTTCTCCGCAGAGGGGTTTGTGGATGGGAAGAACCAGAAAAAGAGCTGGTTCGGGTCCTCGTCCTCTCCTATCGGGAGGAGCCCGGCGTAGGATTCCCCAACGTCGAAACCCACTTCAGGCAGCGCGCTTCCATTGACAGCGAAGCCTGGCACCTTGGGAGTTAGCCATAGCGCGATGGTTGAAAATTCCACTCGGACCAGTTTCTATAGCCGTACCCTCTGTTTTCTCGTTCAGAAATGCGGAGTTCTCTTGCCGTTTGCGCAGTCCCGGAATAGGCGCCGAATGACCGGTAGCGGCGGCCAGGCCATTTAAGCCTATAGAGTTCAGCGGGCTCCTCGGCAAGTTTAATTGGGAAAAAGCAGGTGGTATTAGAAAGAGGAGGCCTAGGCCCCATAGTCTTCGTGACGGCATCGCGGAAAGAGTTGCAAAGGGGATTGATGTTCAGGTATAAAATGTGGGGAGGGTATATATTGCTTTTGACATACAAAAATCGGGACTTTTAAGCACGGATACCGGATGCTCATATGTTTCATCCAGTACGGTTTCAGCTCGCAAGAGCATCTCATTCGTTCCCGTCGGTCTGATCTTCCCGGTCTCAACCTGCCGATCACGCAATTATTTACTCCACGTATTTCAACGTTCAATGTTGCCAGGTTAATTCTATGATAAAGCGATATGAGGTGGCCCGGTGCCGACTATCGCCACACAAAGTAAAATCGACGTCTGCACCGAAGGCTCAACAACGCCGTGCAGTGTAGCTTGGGCCCGTAGAGATATTGACGCTGGATGCTGTCCGCCCACTAGTGCCTGTTCCTTGTTAGCCTCCACCCAAAGGGTAACAGAGGGGGAGCTGCAGTAATTGAGTGATAAAACGTGTTGGAAGCAGGCGCTTGGCGTCGAAAGTTCAATTGCAAGCGTGTCAAGTCTTCAACACCCATGTTCTCCATCACAAGCCTTACGGCCAACTCCGGGACCAGAACAGCCTGTACATAGAATACAGGACCCTTCGCAGACACCAGCCTGTCCTTGAGTGCTATCGTCCTCAACAGACTCGAGATCCTGTCAGAGACGCCCTGCAACATAATCCGGAAGCCCTTCGAGCCATAGTACCCAGGCAAATAATCATTCGCCTGTAGTATGTTCCATACTTTCCCGTTCTTAAGATCCCGCGCGAGAATGTCCTTGTAGTATGAGTGCTTCTCGCCGCTGAGGATCTCCTCGAGATGGTCGATGTGCGGCGGAATCCGAGCGTCGAGTTTTGGCCAGTCGATATCAGGGTAGGCCCTTGCGTTCCACTCCCTGCGCGCCTCGTTCTCCTTGTGCTCAGTGCAGAAGCGTCGCCGCTCCGAAAGAGTCACGCAAGGCACTTGCGGGAGCTTCAAAACGCAAATGGGCTCCCTGAAGAAACGGCACCTCACACCAGAGCGACGGTCGGACGGAGACAAGGAGAGAAACTCAGCATCAGAGGCGGACAGCGAGACTGGCGATGTTGATGGTGGCGGCGTCTTTAGCGTTGGATACTGTTCCGTGGCTTGTTCCTCGTCAACACCCTTCACAAACCAAGTAACGGACATTCTTACCCAATGCCTTCTGTCGCTTTCCGCAAGGGGGTTTCGCAGAGGGCTGTTCGTGAAGGGTAATAGAAAGCGGATATACGAGCGGAATGGTGTAAGATATCGCATAGCTCGCACCAAGTAACGGCTTACCGTATGCCTCAACCATAACCCCGACTCTTTATCCCAGGTATACTACCACCGTCTTCTATCTGCGAGCGGAGAGGCCGACGTGGATTTCCCAATAGTCCTGTAGTGCCAGCGAGAATCCTAACCGACTTAATCACATGAATGAAGGAGAGCAGTCAGCGCGACGTTTTTCGGATTTCCCGGGTTCCTGTGTGGCAACTCAAGCCTGATCCGGAAGTCTTATGGCCTGATACATTCAGCATTTCCGGGAGGAGAGGACCACTTTCTTCTCTTGCTGGCTTACAGAGTGGCGGTGCACTGGAATCCATGAAATGCCGCTTCTATTCTTAGATCATGTGTAGACCCTTGCCGAGGTTGCAAATACTTAACTTCTCTGGCTCAGAATGGCTCAGGCGGGCTCAGGCAGGTTTGGACAAGACTCAGGCGGGCTCCGGCTAGCTCAGGCCGGACTCAGGTACTGCTCAGGCGACTCAGTTTGATTAATCAAGGCTCAGGGGAGGCTCAGGTCCGGAAGAGGAAATGAAAATTTTGCATAAGTAGATTGGGGTGGTGTTGTAAGTGATATACACAGACAAAATGCTCACAAATCGGGCCGCTTGGTACTCCGGTTCGACCGCCTACCTTCTCAGCATATTGACTGATTTATTCGCCCTATCCACTACTACCCGCCCCTACTCCGCATAGGCAACAAGTCCCTTCGAGATAGTCGGCCTACCAACCCGCTCAGTGCCCCGTACTTGCACAGGAATATCCCATCTCCCAAGCTCCCAGTTGCTCCCACCCTCAGCACGCCCCCCTCCCAACGCCATCCTCAAAAGATGCAACTTCCCATCCGCCTGTCTCGCGCTCCTAGACACTGAATCAGGCTTCCCACAGAGGTCAATGATCCACTCGAGCGAGCAGTCCACGAGCACGACGACAGCGCTGACGCACACGATGACCAGCACGCCACAGAGACTAAAGTTCTGCACCTCGCCAACAGCCTGCACCAGCTGATTATCACATTGCCGTAACAAAGCCCGGGACTCATGCTCACTACCACCAAGGGGCAGGATCTTATGCTGGCTGCTCTCCATCTCAACCGACCCGAACGGACTCAGCCCGGCTGTGTTCGAAGCAAACTCAACCACCGACGCTTGTATCTTTGCCAGATTAGTCTGGAACCACCCGAGCACCTCCGTCTGCCACTGATTGTCCGGCAGACTAGGCGATGTATTCCCCGCCAGCTGGTTATTGGCCCACAGCGCAGCCGTCCTAAGACTCGACACCGTACCGAATGTACTGGATTCCGCAAGAGCAACAAGAATCCTCCAGGCAGTAACGAGCTGCGCCGCATTCAGCTCCAGCTTATCATTCGCCAAGACGTTCTCGTACAGCGTGAAGAGGCCCCGTAAGGGTGTGCACGACGATGTGGAGGGGTTGCATAGGGCGTATTGGTCTGCGCAGACCATGGTGCTGACCCAGACATCAGCGAGCACGAAGAGGATCCCCTCTAGGGTGAAATTGAAGGTTCCGTTGGCGGAGAACCACGGGTCGTAGACCGGACCAATGTATCTGATGTCGTTTTGGTTCAGGAAGTGGACACTGACGTCAGCGTCTGTGCGAGTAAACTCCGGGATTGGCTTCCAGGTCGAATTGTTCCTGCCGAACGTGGGGGTGGCTGCATACGCGAATATAGAACTGAGAGTCTCCAATGTTAGTATAGTGAGCCATGAGCGTCTCTTGGCTAGGCTACCTCTGGAAGATTAAAGCAAAACGAAAAAGAGGAAGTGGTTCGAGAAATGACACGTACCTTATGGAATAGCCCATACCACTCTGATTCCCAATCGCCGTATTATAGTCGTAAGAAAAATCCGCCACGTTCTCAAGTGGACCAAGGTAATACCGAATATCGCGACTATTCACCCCCTCCGTAATAATAGCAAGGTCCGCCGCCCGCACAGGTGAGCAAGTCAAACTTATTTGCACACTAACTCGATCCTCAACCTCCGTATTAATCCCGAGCATCTCATGCGAGTCCAAAAAGTCCGAAGTAACCCGGAAGGCCTTATCTCTCCCCAATATACACCTCTCAGCGGCCGGAATCGGACATGGAGCCGAATCGCTAAGGCTATAGGGAAGCGTAGGCCGCACAAAGATCGGCCTAGCCGTCGAGCTGCTAGAGTTGGCGTAGAAGCTCGTCACATGACTCCTTGCCTGCATCGTGTCGTTGCTAGATTTCCTCCGCTGCGCAAGTACACCATCCGCACTATCCTCATGGTTCCAGAACCCGCAGTTAGTAGACTTCACCCTCGCGACGGTTGTGCTGTGGGCCTTGTTCGCCACCGTTGATGTGAAAAGGGCCGCGGCGGCGAAGCTCGCGCAGACGAGGAGTGCCGGGACTGCCACGGTACACGTCTTCTGCAGAAGTTGCTTTTGCTGACGTTTCTTGGACCATGCTTGGTGGACCTTGAGGACTTCCCATATCGTCCGGATGGGGCCGGCCGAGTTCCGTAGGCTGACCTGGTACTGGAGGTCCAGGGCGCTGGTGGTGGGTTCCTTTGATGTCGCTTTCCGGTGGTGGATGATGAAAGCTGCGATGCTCCAGGCACTTGCTCCGGCGAAAGTGACGAGGAGGGTTAAGGCCGAGATTAGGAGGTAGCCGGTGTCGATGTGTAGTGTTAGGGTTGCGGATAGGAGTGGAGGCTTGGAGTGGTCCCACCAAAGTCCATAGGCGATGGAGACCATGGCGAAACGAGGTCCGACTTGGGGAGGAGGAAGAAATGTGTCGAGACGACTCTTGGGTGCGGGATTGTATTTGGAGGCTTCCGTTGGTCTCAAGTAAGTTCTGACAGGTTCATTATGACGCTGATTTTTCAGGGCCAAGGTACCCTAGCAGAGCTAAGTAAACAAAGCACAGGTGAATTGAGGCCACGGCGAGATATTCACAAGGGCATCGAGGTACTGACTCCGCAGACGGGCGGGGAGCAAAGAGCATAAGCTGTGATGAATACCGAGTTACCCGTCCCGGGACAATAATATAGAGCGACGAGAACGCCATGATTTCTGCTTGTCTCTGCGCGTGTCTGGCACTCGTAGAATGCCATTGGAGGAAGAGCGCCCCGGCCATGCTAGCTGGATTGTCGACCTGCCGCACTATCGAAATTTGTGCCAGCGCCACTTACCGAACACGGCAGGGCGTGAGGATGCAGGCATGGGATTGCAGGTGCGTCAATTTTCACGGGCAGGGGGCGTTCGTCGCATGCCGTTGGAGGAAGAGGGCCCCGGCCCGGCTAACTGTGTTGTCGGCCCCTGTCGACCAGCCACCACTTTACCGAACAGGCAGGGTATCAGCCCGGAATATATCAATTGGCTAGTCGATTGAAGTAAGCAGGCCACTTCTCCCAAGCACTAATTGCCTGATCCTCTTCCTCCAGCCTCTCCTATCGCTCACTCCACCGTCACAGGCAAGTTCATGCGATCGCAAGGTGAGCGCTGATCCACAGCACGTCCCTCGCCCATACTCGGCGGCGGGAGCAAGGCATGTGATCTGTAGGAATCCAGCCACTATCAAACTCGGGCATGGCTGACACGGCCCCATCGCTTTCAGAGCCTTGCGTGCCATCCCTCACCAGGCTCCGAGATACGGCGCCACTCTGCTTGGTCAACGGCTGTCCTCCTGCGCCTCAAAAGAAAAATCTATCACTCAAAACAAATATCCTCTCAGTCTCTTGTCATGTGCGCTTCTCCATTGGCACCAAACATAATGAATACCGCATTGTCTTCAAGGCCCAACAGGTGAGCCCGATCCCACCTCCGGCAACCGCTGATTCCTATTGACCCCCGCCCCCAAGTGACGATCTCTGGAGCGACGCAGTTGCGCAGCTCAACGAAGAGCTGAGGAATATCGTCGACTTCGACCGCCCGGAAGAGCAAGATATCGTTTCCGACCTACTCGAGCAGACCAATATCGCCATCCAGCGATGCAACGACAAAGGCTGGGCGTTCCAGAGAAAGAACAGCGGCGAGACCGTCATTGTCAGAGATGTCACCGCTCGGCAAAGTCGTGAAATGGATTACCCGTTTCAAGCAGATTGGAGACGTTGCAATACAGTATGATCCTGGCCACGCCGCTCTGCTGTGGGCCGGCGTTCGGTTTCTGCTCGAGGTGGGCCCGCTGCATCGATTCTGGGTGACCAAGTTCGCGCTGGCATGCGGCAGGTCGCAACCAAGGACGTCAAGACCTTCGGTTCCGTCGCTGAGAATATACCGTCGATAGCGGAGCTCATCTGTCACAGTGCGCTTATTCAGGAACTCCTCCTGCGGTCCCCATCGCCCGCCTCCGAGGAGCTGCAGCAGGCACTGCTCTGCCTCCACGTGAGGATCATGGACTATCTCGCCCGTGCGAGGGCGTACTTTCTTCAGCATACTGCGAGTTATTAGACGCCCAGAGCTTATAGAATAAAGCTGACCCGTGTACAGAGCGCGTCCTAAAAAGTTTGTCTCTGGCAACTTCGGATCTTGACGAGTCGTTCCACGCTATCGCCGGTGCCTAGGAAGATGTTGATCGATGTTTCAATGTAGCAAGCGTCCAAGGTCAGCCACGTTCTTACCATGTATATTGACATGTCTCTTCGCGCTCTTGCTTTGCTAATGTGGGTAACCCGACAATCTCAACAGGTATGAAGAGCTGAGAGATATCCTCGCAGAATTTTGGGCTCTGCTGAACCGTTGGAGCGAGCAGTTGACGAAAATCACAGATGACCTTGACGGTGAGTTGCGACTTCCCGCCTCGAGTACCTCAGCTGACGACTCCCAAAGAAGAGGAGAGCCGAGATCCTGCGCTGGCTATCTACCGAGCCATACCTCCAACACCACGAACAAGCAAAGGAAGACGTGCTCGAGGGAACAGGCCAATGGCTTCTCTCGGACCCCGTCTTTACGAGGTGGAAAGGAGAGATTGCCTTGTCCATACTCTGGCTTCACGCCATTCCAGGGTCTGGTAAGACCAAACTTGTGTACGTACACCCGTGCTCACCTCGAGCGATCAAGAACCTAAACGGAGTCAGGTCTGCTGTCGTTGAAGACACCATGGGAGCATACGCAGATGACCGGGGCCCCCGAAGTCCACCTCCAGCGTACTTCTACTGCTCTCGCAACCCCGCCGAACCCGGGCGCTCCGATCCTAACGAAATCCTGGCAAGTATTGCTCGCCAGCTGTCTTGTCTCAGGCCCGGCCTTCCACTACCCCAGCCGACAGTCGCGGAATATAGAAAGCGCGAGAGAGAAGCCTTCGCCAACAAGTCACTGCGGCTACAGGAGAGTCGTGATCTTATCCTACAGCTGGCCAAGCACTGCCCTGTGGTAACCATCGTAATAGATGCCCTCGACGAATGCGACCCAGCTACGCGGCGTCAATTCCTGAACGCCATGGAGTCTATCCTCAGGGACTCTTCCAGCCTCGTCAAGATATTCGTCTCTAGCCGTGACGATCAAGCTATCGTGTACAAGCTTCAGGAATACCCCAACCTTAAGCTGTCGTCAAACAGAAACCCGGGTAACATCGCCAAGTTCGTTGAATTGGAGACGAATTCCATGGTCGAGATCGGAGCTATGCTACGGTATAGCGCAAGCAAGGAATAATTACGGCGCGAATCATCCAGGAGGTCTCCAACGGTGCCCACGGCATGTAAGCGTGTTCCCGGAATAGTAACGGCATGGTGCTTACAGCGCTGCGGCAGGTTCCGCTGGGCTTCCCTGCAACTACAAGCCCTGTGTGATCTCACCTCCGATGCGGCAGTGCGCGAAAGGATCGGGCGTCTACCGCCTACCTTGGAGGATCTCTACCGGGACTACCTCGAGAGGCTCGACAGCTACCAGGCTGAAGCCGACCGCAAATACACAAGACGTACCCTCGCGTGGCTTCTCTGTGCCGGCAGAACGCTCAAGTCGGACGAATTCCTCACCGCTGTCTCGATTGCGGTGCCACCAGGCGACCATCTGGCCAAAGAACAAGTTTTGAGACTGTGCCACAATTTCGTCTTTTTCGATCAGACACTGGACACCTTCCGTTTCGCACATCTCTCGGTCAGAGAATTCTTGGAGAAACAGGCCGATGCGTCTTCTTTGACCAACGCCTGGGCGGCCGAACCTTGCCTCCTGACGCTGATTGGCTGCGCCGACGATCAGTCGTCAATTCATCTCCCTTCGGAGTTGGGGTATCCGCTTAATCGGAACAGATTCACCTCATACGCAAATATATACTGGGCGCCGCACTGCCAGGCGGCTGTCTCAGAAAGAAGCCAAGGCCAACTGAAGATGCTTATATCTGAGGTCATGTCAGGCAGGGTAAGCCCGGAATCGCCATTTTTTCTATGGACCATACAACTGAACCATCTCTGGCGGGTTACCGACTTCCGGATTCGCGGAAGACTGGAAGATTGTCGCAGTACGTTGCAGCCTTCGCCGATCTTCACTGCGTGTGTCTTTGATATTTCGGAAGTTATTAAACAGGGCAACCCTGACTTGGTAGATGCTAGCCTTGGAAACGCTGCAGGCAAGAAAGAGTTTCCAGCTGTTGCCGCAGAATATGGAAGTTGCGGTGCATTAAGGGCATTAGTGGCGATTGATTCTGTTGAAATCACTGGGGAAGTAGTCAAGGCTGCAGCTAGGAATTAGAATAATAGGAAAGAGGCAATAGCACTTCTTCTTAATAAGCAAGGTGATATCAAAATCATAGAGGAGGTGGTTAAGGCTATAGCTAGGACTTAGGGGGGTAAGGAAAAGGTAATAACGTCGCTCACCCCTCAACCGCCCACCCAAAATACAACCCGCCAAAAAACAAGCCCTACGTTCAATCCAATTTTTCCACCTTTTTAGATGCAACTACAATACAATCTCCTGGCTCACTAGATAATTCAGACTCCCCGGATTCAGTTGTACTATTGTCTTTATCGCCTGCCTCAATTTGCGCCCGGTAGATAGCTTTAATATCAGCAGACTTTGAATTTGGGCTGATTTGGACCCTCTTCTTCTTCCTAGGTCTTGTATCCTCAATCTGCTGCTTAAGGGCTTGGACCTGAGACTGTAGGGCAGCCAGTTGGTTGTTCTTTTCGTCAAATCCTTTTTGGACCTTTCGGAATAGGAGCTGCTGTGTACTACTAGGTTGATCGATCTGGTTATATAAGGTAGGCTGGTCCCGAAGATCAATATCCTTTTAAGAGGTTGACTATATAACTGCAGATATAGCTATATCCCACTGCTGGATAGCGCTAGGCCTAAGGGACATATTAAGAGGCAATTCTGCTCTATTACTACTAGTCTTAGTAGAATTCTTAAGTAGTAGTAGGCTGAGAAGGGGTCGGGCTATAGATATTGGCTATAGACCTGTCGATTTCTACCTAGACCGGATATTCTGGGCTGTGAGGGCTGATTGGCGTGCCTTCTGATAGCAGTTAAGGAAGCTCCTTTTCCCTACTATTGTAGAATCGTTCTATTGTTCTAGATATCTAAGCTCTTTCCAGTAGGCTGTCTTCAAAGGCCTAAATACTGATTAATATAAGGGCTGAAGGACATAGGATATATAAGGAGGCAGATATAATAAGTGTATATTATGTGTATAATAAAGATACATAAATTCAGTAGACTTATAGCTCTTATAACTGTCTAGGATAAGTAGTCGAGCTGCAGTTAGGTCTATAGGTTAGGTGGCAGGGATAAAGACTTCTTTTAACCAGTAGATAGCTGTCTTGTTATCTGTCCAGCTATTTTCTGTTGAATGGAACTTCTAATCAGTATAAGGTCGAAGGTCTAATAGGAACCACTGTTGTTAGATAGACTGGCCCTTATAGATAACCAGAGGTGGCACTGCAGAGCCAGTTGTGCTAATATATTCGATCAGAGTGGTCCAGGCTCTAGATCCAGACTGTTTCTTTTTTAGATTCCGGGATTCTGTAGATCCCAGGACTAGGCCATTAGACCCTTGACCTTCTAGGATGCCAGTCTTATCCATGTTATACCGGTTGGCTAGTTGGATCGCCTTGACCTCTGGGATAGAGAGATATCAAAACCAGTTCCTGATTATGTCAGTTGATGCTCTGTTAATACGCTGGGAATCGATAGCTCTGGCTCTTTGGACCTTAATAGAAGGATTCCGACGTATGAAAGCTTAGAACCAGTTTTTTCTAAGAGTCTGGGGCCCTCCTTGTAGATATAGGATTCGTTCAGCAAATTCCCTGATTTGTTGATGAGTTGGTGGGAGCCCTAGAGCAGCCTGGACCTGTATCCACTTGACTAAGTGGCTCTCCTGGGTCGTTGATAGCTTCTGACGGCTAGATGCAGCGATAGCCTTTGATTGGGAGCCTTGAATTCGATCTCGAATGGTTGACCTTGGGACCCCCTACTGGACAGAGGCCTTCCGGACTGATTGGCCATTTGCAATTGATTCTAAGGCCTGATTGACCTTATATTCAGTGTAGTTGGTCATTATCGATTGTAAAAGTATAATCCAAAGTCTGGTCTAAATTGGATAAAATTTGGCAAAGATATTGGAAGGTAATATGGGTGGGTGGAAATGGCGGTGAGGCATTTTGAGGTGGGCGGTTGAGGGGGGTGGGCGGTTGAGGGGTGAGCGACGTTAGCACTTAGAAAGAGGGAAGAGTATCCAAGATACCGTCGTAAGGCTGATGCGAGTAAGAATCACGTATGCACCGAATTCCGATCGTAGGGTTGATATTGAAACTTCAACTTGTCTCCTGCCCTCTCTCTAAGGCGAAGACTCTATCCTTTATATGACCCCTGGGCTCTGCCCAGTCTCCGACCAGGATTATCGTACCTGTTCTCAGAACTACACCTGTGGCTGGATATGGAATGACATGGAGCAACCCTTATATTCGCAACTGTCAAACCCATAAATTACTCCGAAGAATCGGAAATTAGTATTTAGAGCATACCTAGCATAGCATTGTAAGGATAGTCATGCTCCCGAGCCCACGAATGTAGCAACAAATTCAAGGTCGGAGGTTCCCGCTCTTTCACCACTGGGTATTATCCCATAAAAGGCGACACTTTTGCCCCCTCAGGTTTCGTAGCATCTTTCCTTAAGGGTCTATCACTCTGAGAGATCCCGCTTTAGAAGAGTTTCAGGTAAAGCTGTTAAGAGGAAAGCGGGAGAAGAAGTTAGGTTGGGAGTATAATCAAGTTGTGTGACCGGCCCGCCCCATAAGCGTGCCGCCTTCTTATCTGTGTGCCCGACAAGACGTGGATTGAAGTCACTGGGTGACAAATAGGTCAGTAAAATTTGAACTACTGGTCAGAGATAGGCTTTAGGAAAGCAAACTCCTATTTTGAAGTTTCTTTCCAAGGGAATTGGGTTGCTTGGAGCCAGGGAACTTGGCAGGTTCTGGTTTTACCGTCACTTGAACAGTTAGCAGAAAAGAAGGTATCGCCCTAGACGGACCCGCAACCGGTTTTGCCGACGACGTTCCCGGTAGATATTCCTCAAGAGCGCTGCATTAATAGTTCGGTTCGCAAATCCCCGGTGTTGTAGGTTTTATGCCCCTTTTTTGGCCCCTTCTTCGTCCGGGATGCGAAATCACAGTGTGCGTGTCAAATTCATTAATTGCGGGTGACGATTGTGGCAGCATTGTTCTCAGAGGAAGCTCGTTATTGTACACGTTTACACGTTTACACGTTCTCACGAATGCTGAGCCAGCTCCAGGCGTGCAAAGACCCACGTTATATGGAGCGAAGGAATAGTCGTTGGTTGATATTCATCCCAACTCAATACGGCCTCGATTCAGGGAATATGTCATTTGAACGATTCCGTTGGGGCATTTCTAATGATCCCGCGCTAACCGCATGGAACCTGAGGAGACTCGGACGTCTTGCGCCCCATGACGCCTTTAGACTTCATCAGTGACGCTATAGTGATACAGCTATAATGTGACATCACACCAGATGCTCTCTCATTATTTAAGGTCAAGCACATATCGCAAAATCCACGCCCGGAAATAATACACGTCAGCCGGACAGCAAATTCGAATTTACGTACGACAAAGCCAAAATGTCAAACCAGAGCTTCCACGCCCACCGGGACAACCCCAACGCGCACCTCTCCTCGGCGGGGAGGTCCAATGTCGGGGCGCCCAACATCTACGGGGACGGCGACCAGAGGAACGTCAAGCAGTCCGAAGTCGAGCGGGTGTCGAGGGAGTCGGGGCATAACCTGCGGGGGTACATGGGTAACTACTCAGGTATATGATGATATCACTGTAGTGGAAAGACGTGGTTGCTAACTGTGTGAAGATAACCAGCCATCGATGGCGAGGCGGGTGTCAGAGGAGAAGGAGAAGATGCATCCGCATACGGAGGCGGACCTTTCCAAGAAGGATCCAACGCTGCCGGTGTGTTCCCTGGTATCATGAAGCCCTTGGAAAGTCCTACGAGCGTCTAACGTTCTGTCCGCTAGGCAATGCTGCACAACAACAAGCCCTCTCGGGGTGCCAAGATCGACGCGGAGTTAATGGCGGAGGATGCGGAGGAGTTGAGGAGGAAGGGCAAGGCTTAGGTGACACGATCCCCGCTGCGTTGGGGCGATAGTTTGAATGATCGGGTCAATGTGCGATACGCACTCGCAAGACTTATTTAACGGCAAGCCCACAATGCAATTACACATGTACTAAAAGTGCCATCGCCGGACCCCAGGTTCTCCAGTCTTTGCCAGCGTGCGATTCCCCCCCGAGACCTATGTGCTCGTAAACGACAAGACCTGAACCGAACCACCAAGCTCCTTGGTCGCAAAATTGAATATCCCGAACCTATACCCCATGAAATAAGCCCAGTTCGTCCACATCTCATAAGCGCCCCCAAACTGCTGGTAATCCTCCCCATCGAAGCTATACGAGAACGTCGCCTCCTTCGTCCCGCTTGCCCGCACATCGAGCGATGTCCTCAACCAAATCTTCTTGTCAAAAATCTCTGCCTCCGTTTCGACGGCGCCAGGATCAATAGTCTCCCAGGTCTCTTCGTCCTGCGTGATATTGTGGACCGTGCGGAGCTTGTACGCTTCCCCGTCGCGGAAGACACCGATAAAGGCACTCCTGTCGCGGAAGGCGGCCAGGCCAAAGTAATCGCCGTCGGCCATGTCGCTGAATTCAACTTCTATCGTCCCGTTTGGGAATTCTCCGAATGTTCGGTGCGTGAGGGTATTCCTCGCTGCATACAGGTCATCAGTGACCGTAGCTGTGAAGAGCGTCAGGCCGTCATCGATGGTGTATTTTGTATCATCTGGGTTGTGGTTCCACTCCCAGTCGCGGCCAAGCTCTGTCCCCGCAAAAGTATCCGTACCAGTCCAGTTCGCAAGCGGCTGTGCCTCGTGAGGCATCGGGTAGGAGGCGCCCCACCCGCCGGACTCATCCGCTACTAGGATCGGGTAGCCGTCTTCGCCCCACTCCACAGGCGCGAGGACGGGCATGCGACCGGCGGGGTAGGCCCAGGTGAAGGACATGAAGTACCACTCGCCCGTCGTCGCCTGTATCAGGCTACCTTGGTGGGGCGTTCCGCCACCCTCGACGGGAGACGGGACGTTATCTACCAGTACCTTGCTCTCCCAAGGGCCCCACGGGCTTTCAGACTTCCAGATGTAAGTCGACGTTCCGGGGTGGTCGTTCAGGATGTAGTAGAGCCCATCCCGCTTGTACAGCCGGTTTCCCTCGATTCCGTCCAGGTCGACATCCGATGCGCTGAACAGATCCTCAGATCGTACTTCGCTCAGCCCATCACCCGAAAGCTCTGCCATTTTCACGTCCGTTGCGCCATAGACGACGTACATCGTGTCGTCATCATCGATCAGAAGCCCACAATCATAATAACACGTCCCACCAGGCAGCACCGAGGCCTTCTTCCAAGGCCCCTCCGCGCTCTCCGCTGTGTAGATATACGTCTCCCAAAAGTTCACGCAACCAACCCAGTACCACAGCCCTGTGCTCTCCCGATACCGCATACTCGAAGCCCACGTCCCGCCCCGGTACGCCTGTCCGCCATTAAGGTCGTAATTATCACCGAAATTGAGGGTGGGAACCGAGTGGGCGATAAGCTCCCAGTTGACGAGGTCGAGAGAGCGCAGGACGGGGGCGCCGGGCGAGTAGTGCATGTTGGAGGCAGAGAAGTAGTAGGCGCCATCCGGGCCGAGGGAGACGTCATTGTCGGCGAAGTCGGAGTAGATAACGGGGTTGGTAAAGGTTGCCTCCTGCCGCGCTGTGAAGGCGAGCGCAGGCAGGACGTTCCCGAGGAAGATGGCCGGTCTCATCTTGGCTGCGGTGAGTGAGCTGCTCAGCTAGCACAGAGTGTTCGTCACGGGCCGAGGGGTTGCGGAACCACGACCCTTTAAATATGTCGCGACTTTGGATGCGGAAATTGGCGTTTGTCCTCCCGTGGGTTTTCTTGGGCCCGGATCCTGAGAGAACTAAGAATATCCACCAATTGGGCCGGCTGCGGCGCCGTGCAGCGGAGCGAAATTCCGTGAAGGCAGCGCAAATCTGCGGGTGGCCAATATAGAATAGACAGGCGTTTCATTGGATATATTAACCGACCTATCCCGGACGATCTTTGGATCATAATAATACCTTCATTCAGCTTGGAAGAAACATCGCAAAGGGGAGAGAGGAGTTTAATTGAAGACATGCGCAGGAGATCGCAGTTGATGCCGGTAGAAGTTGAGCTTCATGAAGAGTGACACTACGGGGTCCCAGTGTTATGATACAGAGCCATGCCTGTCTCAGGTCTTCAATCTAGATTGGGAGAATTTCAAAATTCGTACCTGGGCTTCCCTAGGTCGGGTTCGCTCCTACAGACTCTTGGCAATGATTTATGAGCTCCGCCTAGCCCCGCTAGGCGGACAGCTAAACCTCGGTGAGGATGCGAACCCTCCGTTCATCAATATTTAGCAGAGGTCAGTAAAGAGACCATTACGGAGCGTTCTGTCATGGTATGGGGGTATGACTGTGATGAGAAAATTTAAACCCTAATGTACGAATGTCAACATCCGAACGGCGGCTGTCAGAGATATGCACAAACTTCCATGGAGGTATAGGCGTTAAACCCGGTTTGACGGTCGGGCGTATGTTAGAAACAGCCAGGGACGAGAATTGCTATCCATCGCGGCGGTCAGTCGAGCGGATCTGAAGACGGTTAAGACACGACTCTCTGCGGGTGCTCTAACACCACCCAGACGCCAAGCCGCTTCCCTCACTGACGGGCCTACTCGAACCAATGTAATCGCGTAAGCCGGTCTGATTTCTCAGCAGTAGGATTGCGATACGCATTTGGTAGGCGAGATAAGTCTCCGATGTCACTGGAAAAGTCCCCGAGACGTCCAGGGTCTATGGAGTTAAGACGGTTGAACGGGCGAATCGACGACACAGCCAATGAATGGGCATGAGATCTGCTTCTACTAGTACCTTTCCTACTTCCGCGAAGCTTTCTTTGAGCGCAACGTCTTGCGTGATTGCAGACCTACTTGTCACCACCGCTGTAGAAGCCGGTATTTTAATAGAGGGAAATGCCCGTTCGGGTGCTCCAGCCGGATCCTCCGCTGTGACGCTATATAAGAGGACTCCTTATAGACTGATCTCTTCCAGACGTGTGGTACCCTTGTCTGTTCCTCTCGAGCATCTTCATTACTCCCCACGTGTTCGCGACCCTCAAATATAAATTTCACTCTTCATCAATATGAGTGACTGCTGCTTGAAGGGGTTCAGATGGGACGGCCAGCCGAAGGGGCGTGACGCAAAGCTCGCCGGCCGTGATTGTTACATCACGGGCTCCAACCAGGACGCCGCCGTCCTAGTTCTCCACGACCTGTTCGGATGGACCTTCAACAATACGCGTCTGCTGGCCGACCAATATGCCGAGGAGATCGGCGCCACAGTCTATCTCCCTGACCTGTAAGCAGCATCCCCACCTGGCTCCACCTCCTTTCACAAGCGCGGGATTCACCTACCTTCTCCACGTAGCTTTGGCGGGGAGGTCATCCCCCCGGAGCTCATCCTAGACAAAAGTCGCTGGCCGGAGATCGACATCCC
The DNA here is from genome assembly GCA_030271035.1 of Microascus cirrosus. Classification (NCBI taxonomy): domain Eukaryota; kingdom Fungi; phylum Ascomycota; class Sordariomycetes; order Microascales; family Microascaceae; genus Microascus; species Microascus cirrosus. Next base: position 53,773 of record JAMBUN010000332.1, on the reverse strand, counting down.
GGCCTTCATCGGCCGCAATAGCAAAGACATCCGCGAGCCCGAGATCGCGGAGGCCGCCCGCGCCCTCCGCGCACAGCACAAGCGCGTCGGCGCCATCGGCTTCTGCTACGGCGGCTGGGCCGTCTTCCGCCTCGGTGCGAAGGCGAAACCACTCGTCGACGCCATCTCGACCGCGCACCCCTCCCACTTGGAGGAGTCGGAGATTGAGGCCGTTGGCGTGCCTGTACAGATCCTCTCGCCGGAGACGGATATCATGTACACGGAGGAGCTGAAAGCGTTTAGTAATAGGGTGATACCCACGTTGGGGGTGCCGTATGATTACCAGTATTTTCCGAGGCTGGAACATAGTTTTGCTCTTAGGGGAGATCCAAATAACGCTGGGGAGAGGGCGGGGATGGTGAGGGCTAAGAATGCGGCTGTCTCGTGGTTCCGCCAGTGGCTGAAATGACGCCGGCTTGGCTTGGCGGAATACCAAAGAGGACGTTACGTGGTTGGGAAGAAGTGAGATACCGGCGAGAGCATCGGGCGAAGATGGAATAGACTCGTTAATTTCGGTGATTCGCCAGCGAAATTTTGTGTACGTGCTGTACGCATAGCGTCAGGATATTTACTCCCTTACTATATTCTAAGAGCTAGTTATGTTAGAGTAGAACCTGCTAGGCTAGGCCCTCATTTGGGACCACTTACACGGACTTTGATCGGCCCTATCTGAAATGCCAGCATACAATTCTACAGCTGTGCCTCTACGCAGGGACAGCCCTATGCAGTTTAGCATGTAAATACGCGTGCAATACGGCCAGGGCATAATTGCACTCGTCTTCTATATCCGAAGGCTTCTATAGGTAGGCCGCCACAATGCCAACCAACGGATAAGAGACAGGAGCACAGCAGAAAATTACGCCCTACCTCTCTGGCGTAGCGTGTAATCACTTGGTATAAATCGTAGGATTTAAGACCTCAAGATACCGGGTTAATTGCCAATCCATTTATAACCGCCAGCTCGTGTCGAGTTATCTGTCCAGCCTACGTGCAGACGTCTACAAGGCAAATGAGCAGGTTACGTAGAGAGTGGAATGCTGCACCCTGATGGCTAGTTTGACGCTGAGCCCGCCTATCGTAAACCACTGGAGACAAGAGTGATGAGGAAAGAGCGGGGAGTTCTCGGCGACTTTAGATTCCTCCGGCAACATACACCTACAGAGATATAAACTACTTCTCGGGATAATCTTTTTGCGATTCACTTGGAAATTCTGAGTGTTAATAGTTTGTGCTTGCTCATTGTCATTTATACACGACGCCGTAAAATGCCACCCGAAGCCGACCTCGCGAAAGCCGCCAAGACCTTGTCATCCTTCTACCGCAGCGCGGGCGCGTCAATGAGCACAACCGAGGAAGAACACATCCTCACAGCAAAGACATTCCTGAAATGTCTTACAAAGCCCTTGATATCTCAAATGGGTGTATTGGAGACGACGACGACACCGATACACCTGCTGGACCTGGCCTGCGGGAGCGGTGTTGTCACGCAGGAGCTTCAAAGCACCCTTTCCAGGGAGGTGCTCGAGAAGTGCAAATTCCTATCTTCTGACAAGTCACCCGCCTTGGTGGAACTATGTAACAAGAGAATCACTGCCGAAGGGTGGGTGAATACCGAAGCTCGTGTGCTCGATGCCATGGTGTGTATCCAATAACCCCCTTTTTTAATGCTCAGTTTTTCGAAGACTCATACCTCGGAAAGGATACCGGGCTTTCAGATGGAGAATTTAGCCACGTCTCCGCCGCTCTGGGCCTCCATCTCATTCCGAGACCGGACGAAGTTCTTAAAGGTAGGCTCCAGGACACCCACATACGATGAACAAAATTGGAAGTCACTAATCGTCCGGTCATAGAGTGTATCCGTGTCCTCAAGCCAGGCGGCATCCTGGGGGTCAGCACTGTCCACGACGACCCGACACATAGCATGTGGCAGCCAGACGTCCGCTCCGCATTCGCCTCGTTCCCCTTCGAGGCACCCTTTCCCGAAAAGTTCCCTTCCCAGATGCACAGCCACGGAAGGTGGGCCGACGCCTCGTGGGTCGAGTCGCACCTCCAAGGGTTGGGCTTCGAAGAGGTCGAGGCAAGAGTCGTAAGGGGATCGTACCACGTCGAGAGCCCGGAGCATTTCTTGAGGTTGTTTGGGGGAATGCTGGGGTGGGTGGTTAACGCGTGGTGGGGCGAGGAGACGAGAGCGGCGCATCCGATGGAAGAGGTTAGAGAGTTGATGAGGAAGCACCTGGAGGAAAAGTATTCAGGAGACGGATGGGATATGCTATGGGCGATTGTTATCTCCACGGGAAAGGTCGCCTGATATCTGGCAGAATCGGTTTCGTTTATTTTTCTTGAATGAAGTCCACGAATATTTTGCTTTTCGTCATATTAGTTCGTAATTAGCAGATGCGGACCCTTTATATCGGGGGACAACACTCTCAGGAAGTGAAATGCTGGCCTACAAAACAGGACATAATATTGACATGGAGAAAATCATATCAATCGATCAACCCAAAATGGTGATTATCGTGCTGATATTATAAACTTAGAGGATGACCTCAAGGCTAGGTTTTCAACGCTCACATATTGACATGGGCTAGTCAAAAGCGCAATGGTAATGTGTTTATACCCGGGACGCCTCGGCCTTCTTCTTCTTCTCGTTTGCCGCTGGTTCCACCGCCACCTCCTCGACGCCCGAGTCCTGGGGATCCTCGTACGTCTTGACGCCCTCAACACCCCAGACAGTAAATGTGGCGGGAACCAGACTAACCGTCCAGAACACCACGTTAATAACCGTGGTGTAGAAAGGCGAGAACTTGCTGCACACCAGCCGTCAGCCAGCAGTTATGACCACGTTAATTGAGCTTGAAGGCGACGTACCTGCTGCTGATCCCAAACGAGGCACACTGCCCCCAGCTCTCCACTCCTCTCAGCAGCCCGGTAGAGCGACTCAGCTCCAGGGTGCCGTCGCCGACCGTTCCCATGAGGAAGTACAGGTAGTTCTGTACCATGTTGCCCGACGTCTGCAACATGATGTATATGCCGAAAGCGCGGCCGAAGCCAGGAGAGGCCCAGTCGATGGCGGCGGGTGGGTTGGTCTCGAAGTCGTGCTGGACTATGAGGACCCAAATCCAGAGGAAGGTGAAGAGGCCGCAAGAGAACGCGAAGCCGTAGCGGATGCGGGACTGGTGGCGCTGTTAGCGAGGGAAAGCGGCGATTTTTTTTTTGGGCCCTATGGAAGCACACCTTGATTGAGAGTCGGTTGGAGTCGAGGAAAATGCCAAAAATGATGCAGGCAAGGGTACCTGTTACGGCGGAGAGGAACGACGCCAGCGCCCTAACCCTGACTGTGAAGTACAGAGTCAAATATGTCGAGAGATACCCCTGGCTGAGAATTAATAAATCCACCTGCTGAAAGATATTCGGGATCAGTCTACCCAGTAGAACCAAGAAGAAAAGAAGATCGGCAGAAGAAGCCCCGTCTTCCTAGTGGAAACTGCCTTCCACAGCCTCCATAGCTGCTCCCTAGCAGGCGTCTTCTCCTCGACCACAATCTTCGACCCGTCCGATCGCTCCGTCTTCTCCGGCGGGGATAGGAAGAGGCCTAGTGGGGCGGCGACAGCCTGGAGGGCTACGAAGACGAGGATGGTCACATAGGACACCTTGCCGGCGGCGGAATTGGTTGCGTTGAGGCCGAGGTTGATGGCGCCGCCGATGAGCTGATGCGTGTTAGGCGGGAGCTTTGAGAGGGAATAAGGAGCGGATATGACGTACCTGGCCACTATTCTTAAAACCGAGCCAGAGGGCGAGGTAGCGGCCGCGCTTGGCGTGCTCGGGGTAGGAGAGGATGATGGCGCCTTCGGCGGCCCAGTAGAGGCCCGCGCTGATGCCGCAGATGGCAGCGCCGAAGATGACGAACCACCTGATAAGATTAGCAACTGAGAAATATAATCTCCCCAGGAGGGGCGCTTACTCCGTGCCGTAGCGGTTGTTCTGATACAGAGCCGCGCTGTAAACTGACCAGCCGAGGGAACCCGCGATAAGCGTCTTCTTGACGCCGATCCAGTTCACGAAAATTGGCGAGAGAATGCAGAAGAGGCCCATGAGACCAAAGACGAGGGAGTTTCCGGCGTTGACCTATGGTTGTTAGATATCAACGGGCCCGGGTCAGGGTCATCGAGCATACTAAGTACGGCTCAAGCGCGCCTCCGGCGCCTAGCGAGTTATTCGCATTCTACAAGCCGTTAGTGCATGCGTGGAAGTCATTGCCACGCGAGGACGCACCCAGAGACCGGGACCAAGGAGTGCGATGGTGCCGCAGATGATCATCTGGGCGAGGACGCTCCGGCGGAAGGCCATGGCTGCTGCTCGGTCTCATGCAGCGACGATCGGTGGAGACGATGCTGTGCACGGAGGCTATATCCCAACGACGAGACTTGAAAATCTCGAAACTTCTATAACTGTCTGGCTTCTGCTTTTACTTCCTCTCCTCAAATAACCGTCCCGGCCCGGGCCATCTGCAAAAAGAAAAATTGCCCCTTTCATTGGGGCGATAGCGTGATAAGGAACCCGATAACGCTATTGCGTGATTGACAAGTGGATTTTTTTTTTCCTTCCCTATTTCGTTATTTGGGTGTTCGCCCCCACTTTCGTTGTCGTCTAAGCCGTTTTCTGTATCGTGGGGCTCCGCTTTTGCTTCCTTCGCGGCTTCTGGAGGAGGGTTGGTCATGCCATCTTGCTACTATATGGAGCCCTTGGTCGGGACGGCGAGGTTGGCCAGAATGACGAGCTGTAGGGAGGGAACGGAGGTGTTTTGCACTATTCGTGGTCATATTTAGACACATCTAGGTCCAGAGAATTGATTGGTTTTGTCGTGAGGTTTTGGTATGGCTCCTACCCGCCTGTGGAGAGTTGTAACGTCTTGCAAACTGCTCGGTGCTCGCCGCGACCAGTCTCTACGGGCACGTGGTTCCCGGCGGGCACTCTGAAAACGCTCCATTTTACATCTTACCTTATCCTACTTCGGGTCTTAAGCTAAGTTTAGACTCAAGTGTCAATGGGGCAGAGGTTCTGCAGGCACTGTCTCTAGCCGCGTGGCCCACCCCAACCCTCCAGTATCATGACATCTGTAAGAAAGGGCGGTTGGCCAATGGGCATAAGGCTTCCGGCAGCCAGACATCAAAATGTTGCACATCCTCTCCGTAAGTGTCAAGTATATTCAGTGGACCGATATGGGAGAAAATAGCCGAAAGGGGCGGCCGTCGGCCCCACTTACATAGGGATCTGACGCCCAGGCGCGCGAGATCTGAAACGGTGCAGTGAACCAAACGACGCAACCAAAGAAAACCCGTCATCCAGTACATCCCCCTTGGCAGTTGCAAAACCATACAAGCGGTATTAAAGGCGTTCGAGTCACGTCCCCGGGGTCTTCCAAAAGTCCGTGCTCCCTTCCTCCACTTTCCTGACTAATTGGACGATAACCCTTTGACACGCGATCTGCCGCATCCATATCGCCCAAAGGCGCTGACGTGCGCGAGACGTGCGGACGTGAAACGTGGGGGATCCACCCCGGGCAACCTGGAACGCGGCGAATTATTCTTGACGTTCCTGGTTCATGCGGGGCGAGACTCGCTGCCTTCCGAATACGTCGTACTCTGGAAGGTGGATTCTACTCGTTCGTGGCTGAACCTTGAACGTATTTACAGTCTGTTGTCGCCTCCTTTCAGGCAGAGGGTGTGGGCCAAAATTAAACTTCGAGCTAGCCAGAGAAAGACGTAAAGGGGCGAAAAGAAAAATCTCAAGTGCTTGGCATTCCTTCTGGAAGATATCAAAGAATATCCGGTAGCAACAATCCGTGCCCTCGCCGATCTGCCGTCCCGCAGGAAACGTTCACCCTACATGAATACGCGATTTCCGATGCCACCCCCGCTCGTGAAACGCCTACCTGGAAGAGATCCCCCTCAGATCTCCCTCACGTCTCCCATCAGCGTCCCATTGACCCGGGACTATCCCCCAGCTCAGCACCTACTACCCGCTGACAAACTCCAAAGGGGGCCTAGGCCGGCCGAAAAAAAGAGGGTCCCCGCCGACATGAGACGAGAAGTTCCCGAGTCGGGCCTGCGCCCCACACACCCGTAACCTCCGACTCACTTGGCGATGGACGTCCACGATCGGAATTGGCGCCTTTTGATGGTAAGAGGAAGGTAATGGCCCCCCTTTCAGGCCTGTTTCATAGGGAAAAGGGATGAGAGCCGAGCCACGGACGCCGCGTGGGCGTGCATGATGGTTTCTCTTCCGTTTGTAAGGGATCTTCGCCGGGGATTATCTAGACGGGCGTCCCCCAAGAGATCAACAACTCCTTCCCTTCTTGTTTCTTCATTTTTCTTTCTCCATTCAACCTTGGACTCTAATATTCTCTAATACCCCGGTGGTTCCCCTCGTTCTCCTCCTCTGTGCCGCTCCTTGTTTAGTTCTACCATTTTGTCTCCCACAAAAAGAAAGCCCGGTGCTGTTTCGACAAAAATGCGTGCTCAACTCTCTCTCTTCCTGGCAGGCACCGCCCTTGCGGCGCCCCAGCCCCAGCTCTTCGGCGGTGTGTCCATCGGTCTTGGAACCATCCCACGTAGGCCCCTGCTTATTTCCCAGCTCTCAGCTGCCCACGTCTACCTGGCAAAGCAAGCTAACACGCCCAAGTCGGCCTTGTCCAGCTCAACCGCGTGCACCCCGTGGTAGTTGGCGGCCCGCAGGATACCTTCGTGCCCAACACGGTGATGGCTTCCCCCGGCGACACGATCCAGTTCCAGTTCAGCTCGGGGAATCATACCGTCACACAGAGCTCACCGCAGCTCGCGTGTCAGCCTCTGCAGGCGAGTGTGCCGGGCGCGGTGCACAGCGGACACATCCCCTTCGAGGAGGGACAGACCACCGTGGGGGTGTTCAACATGCAGGTGCAGAGCACGGAGACCATGTACCTCTACTGCGCCACGGGACCGCACTGCCTCGAGGGCCAGGTGATGGTGGTTAACCCGTGAGTGCTCTCTGTCTTTTCACTTTTCAAAGGGAGCTTACTTACACTAGAGTAGGACGAGTGAGACTGATCTGACGGAGTACGCGAAGCTTGCGCTGGGCGCCGAGGCGAACATTGACGGCACGGTTGTAGCAGGTGGCACAGTAGGCGAGATACCTCTAGAGCAAGCCGCCTTTGTAGCCCCGCCCGCAGAGGAAGAAGAGGGAGGGGGCGAGCAGGAGGCGCCTACCGAGACAGAAGCTGGGGAAACAGCTGTCGAGACCGAGGCCCCTGCCGAGACTGAAGTCACCGAGACCCCCGCTGAGAGTGAGGCGGCAGAAACCCCCGCTGAGAGCGAGGCGGCAGAAACCCCCGCTGAGAGCGAGGCGGCAGAAACCCCCGCTGAGAGCGAGGCAGCAGAGGCCCCTGCCGAGAGTGAGGCGGCAGAGACCCCTGCCGAGGCAGCTGCGTAGTTAACTCCTACGCACTGAGGAGACAAGGGACCGCCTCACTCAGCTGCTATATAAACATCGGCAGTTGATCTGCTCCCCAGCCCCCATCATCCACCGCCGGCGGCAGGAAAGATTCGCTCGTCTGTGACTAGCGGCAGCCCTCTACAGGCTTTACCGGGCGATCAGATACAGAATATGCAAAGTGCATTTTGTATCTAGGCGGACTGTTGGTTATGCGAGCGAAGTTTTGTATTAGAGGATAGAATCTGCTACTCAGTAGCGTGGCAGGGGGGCGTTGTTTGATCCTTGTAAGGATAAGTGTATATAGTTTATCCTTCTACCTCAACTATTGTGCGCAACCACATTCTGATGCCGAAGAACAAGATTCACTGTGTGACAGAACACTTTTAGCTAAGCTCCTTTCTATTTACCCGCTTCTGAAATTCCAACTAGACATTACGAATTAAAGACATCTCGCCCTGTACGGCCATGCCGCTTACATGTCGCGGCGGACGCGGGACCTCTTCTCCTGATACTGGCCCTCGGAATCGGCGGCCTCGCTCTCAGCAGGCTCCTCTGCCTCCTGGCTCTCGGCAGGGGTCTCCGCGGCCTCGCTCTCGGCGGGGGTCTCAGTCGCCTCCTCACCGTCGGCGACCTCCGACTCGGAGGGGGTCTCAGTCTCGGCAGGAGATTCGGTCTCAGCGGCGTCGCTCTCCTCACCGCCCTGCTCGCCATCGCTGCCCTCGTCGTAGCCACCATCACCACCCTCGTTGCCACCGTCGTCACTGCCATCATCGGAAAGGCCCAGTCCGTAGCATTCAGCAATCTTGTAGAAGATGTCAATGTTGTTGTAAACACCACCAAAGAGATCCTGGCAGGGACCCATAGCGAACACAGGGACGTCCGTGAGCGAGTGCACGCCCTGCGCCTCCTCAACAGGCAGGGTACCGTTAACAATGAAGCCAGGGATAGAGTCCTCGGGGTTGGCGTAGTAGTCCTCCTCATCAGCTTCCTCGTTCGTGACGGCCGGCTCGCGAGGGGCGTCGCGGCCCTTGTAGTCCTCGCGGTGATCCGGGTGCGCAACTACACCCGCGGCGATGGCGTACCGAGGAGTCCAGTTGACTGGGAAGGCACCGCTGGCGTCGTAGGAGTCGCCTTCAGAGGTCTCCTCGTCGGACGAAGCATCCTCGGTGTAGCCGGACAGGCCGGACTTCTCGTAGATGCCGATGGCGCGGCGCTTGGAGCGGTCGTCCTCCTGCTGGGCGAGGTACTCCGTGTCGGCGTTGCCAAAGACGCTGCCTCAAGTTAGCTCCTAATACATACATAAATTTCGGGAACGTAGGCATATTTGCTTACTCGAATCCGTGGCCATGGTCAGCGGAGACGACGATGAGGGTCTCCTCGAGAACGCCTAGCTCCTCCAGCTTCGCGATAGTCGCCTTGACGGTGTCATCCAGCTCCAGAAGGTCGGCCAGCGCGCGGTCGTAATCCATGGCGTGCATCTGCTTGTCAATGCTCGCCGCCTCCGTCATGAGGAAAAATCCGTCATCACCGCCCCTGTTGTGCAGGATCTCCACAGCCTTGACGGCCATGTCCTTCAGGCCTGGCAGGTCCGTGGCGGCGTCCTCTCCGCCGAGCGGGTGGTTCTCCATCTCCTCGAGGTTCTCCTTATAGATGTTGCGGTCGAGCCAGACAGGCATGTGGCTCTGGCAGAAGACGCCGAGGGCCTTCTCGTTGGGGTCCGCGGCGAGGAGGGAGGTCCGGTTAGTGCTGACGGTGAAGCCCTGGTTGGCGAACTCCTGGTAGTAGTCCTTGCCCTCATAGGAGCCGTCGCCAGCAAAGAACTGCTCAGCGCCGCCGCCGAAGTAGACGTCGGGCCCGTTGTTCTCGGACCACGTGTAGTTGGTCTGACCGCGGAGGGCCTGGTCAATGATGGGGCCGTAGAGGTTGCGGTTGCGGGTGTGGGCGCTTAGAGCGGCGGGAGTGGCATCGGAGAGAGCGGCCGTGGTGACGGCGCCCCAGACGGAGCCCTGCGATTATTAGCTCTGTCCCTGCCGTTGTTGAGGTATGTTGTACTTACCCATTTGCGGCTGATCAGCTCAGTGATGGTCTCGACCTTGGGGTCGTCGAACGCATCCTCAGATGAGTCGGCGTAAACGCTGCGGCGTGTTAGTCTGTGTTATCTTGTAGGGTGAGAAACCAAATGCACATACCCCATGGCGTTGACCGTGCTCTTGTGGCCGGTGTACAGGGCAGACGCCGAGTTGGCCGAGTCCGTGATGAAGCTGTCGATCGAGTGCGTCATCTGGTGGCCCAGCACAGGGAACTTGTCCATCTGGAGCAGCGACTGGAACTTTCCGTTGATGCTCTTGTGCCCGAGGAGACGGGCCGCGGTGATCATGTTGGTGGTCATGCCGTCGCCTACAGCTCTGTTAGCACCCATGCACCCAATTGGCTCGAGTGCCCACCACACTTACCGATGAAGAAGATGATGTTCTTGGCGCGCTTCTCGCTCTTGATGGGCCGCACGACCCAGTTCGCGACGGTCGTCTCGCCGTCATAGTAGCTCAGCGTAACCTCATACTCGCCAGGCTCGCTGAGCGCAATCTTGCGGTAAATCTTGCTCGCGACATTCACCTGCGTCTCCTCATCCTTGTCCTCAGCAAACAGGTCCTCATACCACCCAAACTCCCACGTCTCCAGCTCCGGCTCGTCAACCTTAAAGAAGCTCGCGACATCCTGGGGTTCGCCGCCCTTCTTGGTAATGGTGACGGAAAAGTCCTCGTCGGGCTTGCCGTCGTTGAAGGCCTCGGAGCCGTTGGCAGGCGCGTGAACCTCGACGCGCAGGTCGAAGAGCTGGCCGGGGAGGAAGTCGGACTGGTCGGGAGGGAGGAGGCAGCCGAGCTTGGGGCAGGCACCCAGGCGCTGGTAGGTCTGCGCCGAGACGGCGGTGATGCCCGCCGCCGCGAGGGCGAGGACGTTGAGCTTTCCCTGCATTGTTCTGCTTGGTGCTTTGGTGTCTCAACGAGTGAGGGGGAGCAGGTGGCCGGGGTGGGAGGGAGGCACGCGTGGACCGTGTTCAAGCAGGGGGCGCCGATCCTCTTCTTATATTGGGCGCGGGGTTTCACTGCATCGGGTGGGAAGAGCTGGAGTGGGGCCCTGGGGTTCCCGTTATGCGGAAGGTCGCGCGGGGCGGTTTCCAAGCTTGGGAACGCATGGGGATGAGAGCGAGAAAAAAAAAAGAAATTAGTACGAGGGAAGCTTCGGTGCAGCTTCTGGCGGGCCAATCCAGATCCAGGGCCAGCGCACCTTGTCTTGTGGTGGAGCAATGACAAGGGCAGATGGGATGAAAGCAGTCGTAAGCTTGGGCAAAAGACCTTCCTTCTAGTGGTCCTTGGCGTGGGTAAGGATGGCGCTGGGAGATCTCTCCCCACGCCACGGACAACGGATGAGCTTGGGCATTCGGAGCACGTGGATCGACAAGCCACCTTCCGTCCCGCCCTGTGAGGCTATTGGGACCAACTGGGTCCTTGGTGGGTCCCGAGACTGATTCAGTGAGCTGGACCTTTCTTCGATAGCCAACTTTCCAGCAGTGTTCTGCTGCTGCCCATCACAAGGAAAGCCTTCCTCCCGCTGTCTGGAAAGCCCTGCAGCGTCCCGGGCCCAACATACAGTCCGTCGGTAGCTATAACAATACCAGAAGCACTTAAGCACTTTTGACAAAACACGACAGAATGATGTAGCACCTTCCCACTATAGTACGATCGGCGGGCAACGACAACTCTGCCCCACTAATAACCTAAATTCAAGATCTCGTGGCACAGGCGCGCTGCCTGATTGGCCAATTCACCCAAAAGCATTGAGCAACAGGCGAGGTGGAGAACAGCGGGATCAAGCGACAGGGGTCCAATCGGACAGGCCAAATCTGGACACCGACGGCTCAGGGCTTGCAGCCAACACCGAAGCACGTGGCGACTCCAGGACCTTTTGGGATGCAAAATGGCTCTCATGGGGCGGAGGCTACGGGGATTCCGGGAGCTTTACTCTGTATTTTGAGGCCTGTCTTGCGCTATTATCTTGGCTCACTGCGATCCACGTTCCGCAACTGGGCATTGCTGCCGTCATTTCCGCCCTCTCCTGAGGGGGAGCCCGGCTTCGGCCTCGCAGTTGACGCGGACTTTCAAAGGCGAGAAAAATAGGAAAGGATGACGCTCGGCAGACTTTTCGGAATCTTGGCCTCGAAATACTATCGAGCTCCTCCTGTGCCACGTGGTTATAATATGGCCCAAGGCTTTGTAGCTTTCCGACTCCCTCCTTCGGACGCATCTTCGTCTTTGAGCTTGGACATACATCTAGAAAACAGTCATGAAGAGAATCAGGGGCCCACATATCCCGGGCTATTTAAGAAGGCTAGGGGTAGGTAGCAAGGATGACTGAAACTGTAGGCGTTCGTTTTCCTTTGGAGAACAAAATTAGGCCCGCGCCCGCGCTGGCTAGAGCAAGCATATATAATATTGGCCACGGGAAGGTTCTCCACACCTCCCACGAGGTAAACGTAGGGCGCAAAGCTCCTGCCCTCCACGCGGAGAGTGCGCGGCCTCCATATCCGTATGGCGATGGCGTACAACATACAAAAAGGGCTTGCAAGAAGACGTGGCGGCGGGGAGCTGACCCCGTTGTCGATGCGAAGGTTCCTGATAGGTCCCCATTGCCGCTCGCTTCCGCGCGAAGATCTCACTTCTGGGCGTAGATCTCACTTCTCATGTGGTACCGCGCACGAGCTAAATGAGACTTTGAACGTGGGGTATATAGGGCTGGCGTCACTCTCTTGCATGCGCACCCGATTATCCAGGGAGCGTGGAGCTAGAAGCACTGGATGTCGTCCTGACGTATTATAGATGAACGCACATCGTCCCTTCTCGGCAAAGCCCACGCGGTCCCGGGTAGGGCTTTCGATCTGCGGGCGGCGCCTGGGGTGCAGGTACTCTAATTTAGGCTCGCGGTCCGGGCCCGCATGGCACCCGCTGATGTGCGCTCCAAGGGTACCTTGGTGGTTTCGTGCACCTTGGTGGTTAAGAAAAACGACATACCCCCACTGATACTTGGCCAGTTATATCTTGACCCGGCTGTTTGGAACCGCGGGGTAGTAGAACGGCGGTAATGCGATGTTACGCATGGCCATGCGATCCCTGAATATACTTGGAACGGCTTGACCGTGGTGGGACACGGAAGTGTTACATACAGAGGTCCGAATAGTCAGCAGCCTCACGAGCTCAAGCGGACAATTAGAGGCTCCGACACGAACACCGCTCAACCGTGGCACTGCTAGCTCGGCCTTCTGACCAAACCCGGAGATTCTTGAGGGACACCCTTCTGCACCAACCAGACAAGCATACAATGGCACACAATCTGTCGAAGCCCCGCCCTGACACGGGTTAAGAAGATCCCATGATATGTTATCCCTAATCACCAGTATTTGCCACCGCATAAAGCGGCCGCAACTGCCCATTCTTATCGCAGGGGGCGAACTTTAGCATGTCAGCATGCCAGGGCATAAGGACGTTGCGGCACATGAACTTGACAGCCCCAGGCATCGGCGGCCAGTCTGCCCAGAGACCGCCCTCGTAGTTCACGTCATGTAACATCAAGAGGACGCATAGACTGGCAAGGCTGGATTGGCTCTGCGTTTGACGTCAACTAACCCACGTTCCAGGAATTCGATCATATAGGTGCAACTCACCTTGTTGCGCTCAGCCTCCGCCTCAAGAACCCCTTTCAGCCCTGCCATCTTCTCCACCCCATACCTCCGAAGCCCCTCAATCGTTGGTATCTCGTCCTCGAGGTGGCCCGCAAGCTCGGGCCCAAACCTATCAATCATCTCCACTACCCTCTCCCCGTCATACCTCTCCCGCCCCGCGACACACTCCGCCGCATACTTCCCCAACTCTTCCAGACCCCCAAGAAACGCGTGGTGCTGCTCCACGTTCTCGTCCATGATGCCCTTCTCACCCGCCATCTCCTCGATGAGGGGGAAGCCGTCTTGCTCCTCCGCTAGGTGATGTAGGCTGATAATAGAGTGCCAGTTGCCTATGAACGCGCAGAATGACTTTTCATCTGCGGGTTGAACGTGTGGGGCTTGATGGTAGATCGCGTTTAGGCCGCGGAGGACGAGGTTATGCATGGAGGCCATTCCCGAGGCACACTCGTCAAAGATGTCGAACTACAAGCGGGTCAGCATCGTATGAGCACCGCAGCCTTCCATTTACCCTGGTTTAAGGTAAGAGAATGAGGGTCGGGACGCACGTTCGCACCCCGTCCCTTCCGGAAGTGGGGCGTTTGTACGAGGGGGAAAGGGTGGTCGGCGTAAACAGGAGCCATTGCGCCGGGAGTAGGGGCGCTACAGCGTCAGGATCGATTCGAGCTTATCAAACGACGCCTGCTGCTCAAAAACAGAAGCAAGAAAAGGAAAAGCGCACGAACAGTCGAGCTGGCGCAATGTCCTGTCTTGTACGAAGAGTGACGCCCCGCCGCTCCCCACCAGTCAGATAAGCTGCGCCAGGCTTGGCTGTAGGGCTCACCAATCGCGGCCCACTAAATGAGCTGACCAGTCTGACCGCAGCTGAGGGTGAGCCAGGAATGGCACTTCCCCAGCCAAGGACCAGCCCCAAAGCACCAGGGTTGGAAGGCAAGCTGCGGCATGGAGCTCGTCCAATCGCGATGAGAATGTTACCAACTCAGATACAGCTGAAACCGGTACCCCGGACATTTATTTTACGAGTGAGCCTGCGATTCCGAAAATCCTAGTCAAACGCAGGTTAAGCGGTAGCTATCGTGCAGACCTGATCACACCGTGGCTAAGCTGTCTTCGAGGGAGAGGGCCCTAAGTTAGGCCTTCCAGAAACAGCCAGCCACCTGGGCATTCGCATGTGAGGTACCCTGGTTTTAATCCTCCTCTTTCTTTCACGATCTCGGTCTTCATGTGACCCTCATACAACCCCCACTCCTCATTTTCGCAGGATGATTCTTTGACATCTCCATAATTCACATCATTCACCACATTCACTGTCACTGCCTGTCTCCAACCCAATGTCCTTCTCCTCCCCTCCCAACCCCGACTCACGCCACTTGGTCGGCCGCCGACCCTGGCTGCGACACCTCTGCCAGGAAGTCCAGGCAGGATGAGAGCCCGCTTCGCTAGCCCTAGGGCAGAACATTCTCGCCGAGGACTTCTCCTTCTAAAATGACAGCGTCGCCTCCGACCAGCCGCCGGCAACATAGTCTGCCCAATAGCCGCATCTCCATCGCAGTATAACAGCTCGCCGATCCCGGCGACACCCGGATCTTCGTTCTCATGAACGTGGAAAGCGCTGTCGTGAGCCCTGTCACTTAGCCCTCCGCTGATAACGAGCCCTTGAGTGCGTGCCGCGTGCATCTGGAGGAGACTGCAAGGGAGGGTCTGGGCGATGAGGCGCATGGGGACCTAGCTGCATCTCTCTGTTCGAGAGATGGCACAGTGATGCGTTACGTCCTGGTTCTGGTGGCCAAAGATACCGTGGAATAAAACCGAATGGGGATAGCTGAATGAGTTGAAACCATGAAAGAGCAGCTGCTTATCTTGGCGCGGACACTAACAATGCTGCCGGAGCGATTTGAAGGGACGCAGCGAGACCGTGGACGTATTAGATGAGAAATGCCTAAGGATGGAATGATGGGAGCCCGTCGGAATCGTGGAACTCGGATCTAGGGGACCCTTTAGGAGAAGCGACCACACTCTAAAACCAAATATTTGTTCTATAAAGGGAGAGCATATTGTTCTCTAAAGCCGAATAACAGTCTTATATAATAAGCGAACGACTCCCTGCGAAGGACCCAAATTACCATCCCCTTGAAAACAACACTGTCCAAGAAGCAAAGTCAACCATCGTTCCCAAGCAAGCGAGCAAACTACCTGTGATATAGGCGCAGGCCGCAACAACGCTCACTGCTCCTCCGAGCCGTCCCCAGCGTTGCCCTCGGAGTCATCCTGAGAGCCGCACTTGGCGCGGCACTCGTCAAGCATGATCTGCAACCCAGGCGGAATTGCCTCCCTAATCTTGTCCACATCATCCGCGCTGATAGCGCCCCCAAACCCATTGGCGACAACATCGTCGTTCAGCGCGAACAGCTGTGGTGCGATAACCGCCGCACCGGGGTCCTCGGACGTGAAGCTCGCAACAGCCAGAGCGGGCTCGCAGTCCGGGTTCATCTGCGTGTGGAAGGCGCCCTGGTGGAAGACGGTCATCTGGAGGGGGCCGAGCTCGGAGCGAATGACGCGCGGGTTGCCCTCGGAGTCGACGACGCCGGCCTCCGGGACGGACTCGGTGTAGACGCGGCCGGTGACCACCGCGAAGAGCTCGGCGCTGCGGGGGTGGAGGTGGGTGGCGACCATGCCGCAGGCTGTGAGAGTGGTATTAGTGTTTTTCCCTTGGAAGAAAGCGACAATTCGGAGGGTGAAAGGAAGGTTGGGGGGAAGACGAACCCGGGATCTCGGCGACGGCCATGGCGCCGTTGGTACCGACGAGGGCGGGGAACGACTTGCGATCCGCAATGCCGGCCTCGGAGTCATTGAAGTCGAAGATGAAGTCTTCATCGGTGGGGAGGAGGGCGTAACGGTCGGCGCCACTAGGGTTCGTTAGATATATTGTGGAGTGACTGTCGTTGTTGCGGTATCCTTACCCGTCGGCAAGCTGCAGCTGAGCAGTAAGACTGAGCCCAGGGATCCCAGGAGCAGCCTGTTCGGTATCGTTCTGGGCCTTGGCCATGGAAGAGAGGGCCAGGATGCCGGCGGAGACGATGGCGTTGGAGAACATTGTGCTGGTGGAACTGGCAACGATGGTGAGGTGTAAGTAGTGTGGCCTTGATCAGCAGAAGAGAACTGAGATGTGAGTGAGTGTTGTGGTGTGTTAGCTGTTGTTGCTGAAGAGATGTCGGTGGTTATGAGAAGATGCCATCTCGGGGGCAGCATCGGCTGCTTTATATGCTTCGGATCTCTGTGTCTTCCCCGCCGCAACTATCGCGAATATGTTAGGTTGCGAGGCTATTCCAAATCAACTAGATTCTGCCCATCCAAGGGCACTCAGCCCTGCCAACGAAAGTCCCACTCATTACGTTGTCCATTTCTCCCGTCGACCTCAACATCCAGTCCGGGGTCGTCCCTTGATTGACCTAGTCCGAAATAGACCGCCTAGGACTGGGGGTTCTGTAAACAAGCCACCAAAGCCAACTTCCCAAACAGGAAATCGGCGTGAGATGACATAGATGAATTGTTGCCCAGCCCCTGGATGGGTGCCCCCCTGTTTAACCCAGAACTCTATTTGTCAAGGCCCAGCAGTTGCCCGTCGAAATGGAACGCTGGTTAGCGTCAGCACGGAGGCTGAGGGTGCGACGCTGCGACGAAGGCTATGCACGGCTTGACAAATAGACCTATCAGGGGTCTCGTCTCCCTTTTGCTTCCCGCCCTCTCAGTAGAGCCACCACGGCGGACGTTTGCTGTTGTCATCCACTGTCGTAGAAACCCTGCTTCTGGGTGACACGAGTATCTCCTCGCTGAGTAGTAATCGGAAAACCGGTCTTTGGCAAGCCGCGTCTTTTGCCTTTCTTACTCTTCCGTGAACCTGCCTGTCGCGTGATTAGAAGCGAAGTCATTCGGCAAGGACCAAGCCCTGAGATCGACACTGCAGGTCAGCAATTTCGGGACCCATAGGGCTGACATTCGTGGTGTGGGAGATTGCGGGGCCTTGATTTAACTCCCGGAAGTCGCGAAAGCCACGAGGTTCCGCGAAGACGCGAAGGTGGCTCAGCCTCGTTGAAAGCGCGAAGTCCCGAAAGCCGCGAACGGCGAACTACTTCTTGGCGCTAGGGATCGCGAAATCGCGAGACAAAGCGAGGCGCGAGCACAAGGTTTGTCCTGGTGTTTAATCCTTGGGTCGCTCAGCAGCATACTTCGCTGGCCAATTGTGTCTCGCGAAAGGCCGAGGTACTCGCGATTGGCGATTCCAAAAGAACCCAACCCAATGTAAAGCTTGACTGCCACCTTCAGTCTGCGCAGAACCGGACGGTACAGCAGAAAGCAAGTCATTTCGCCACTGCAACGAAAAGAGAAATCAAAGAAGAAAGAAAAAAGCCGGCAACAGCTGCAGTCCGTGTTTATTCAGTAAGGCGCCCCGGTTAAAATCCCATCCTTTCCTCCTCATATTCCTATCCTCGTGCTTCTCCTGCTTCCGGCTCCTCTCCTCGCTCCTGTCTTGCTTCCTGCCCCACGCTTGGTTCTTCTTCTTTCTCTTCTTAGGATTCATCATGGACAACCTCGCTGTCCGCCTTCACCAACGAACGACAGACAACTGAGCAGCGACGGGCCGAAAAAAAAAAAAGAAGATGCATCAGCCCGGAATCGAACCGGGGGCTGGCCGAATTGACGATGATGGCAACGGCCAATTTTACCACTAAACCACTGATGCGGGATTTTGTATGCGCTCTTGGCAGGACCCTTTCCAGCAGGTCCTAAAATCGCGAGTATAGAAATCAAAGATCATCTGTTGGCTTTGTTTTCCGAAATCCGGTGGCCATATACCCTGGCAATGCTCCAGGGAACGAAGAGCTCATTCGCTACTGCTAGGTGTTGTTCAGACTGTCACAGCAACGAAAGAGTGCCAAGTGCACTTGGGCTGAGACGTCGTACTGGTTTACCGTACTGGCTTACTATACTGACCCAGTCTTCGCTTCGAGCGAGTGTGTTTAATTCTGATACAGGCCCTGACTTTTACCACAACTTGGAAGGATCACGTTAAGATGCCCTCAATGCATTCACTAGTCAAGAGATGATCAGATTAGATCCTTGATTAAGCGTTACGTTCATTCATATTGTTGCCTTAACTCCATCGGCATTTTCCCTTCCACTTATCTCCGTTGTCTATAAGCCGGCTCACGTCCGATTGGTCTCTATGACCGACAAAGCCGGCTCAACAGCACCCTGACTGTGTACCTGAATTTTTCTGGCGCCGGATCCCTTATTCATCACAATCCTTCCAGCAAGGACACTGACAAAACATTAGAAATGAGCACGCTCTTTCCAGTAGTGAGGCTGACGAGAATTAGAAATAGGCATAACGTGATGACAAAGCAGGGGAGCAAGAGAGCCAGGTCGAGGTGAATGCATCGTGAAGTTCAAAGCAATAAATTACATGCCTTGAACGCTGTAGTAGACTTCATTCGAGGACAACAACACCATTGGCTACGCAATTACCAAAAACCAACGTCTCAAGTTTACAGATTCACTATCTACACAGCCCACCTAAACACCACCAAAATGGCCACTATGCAAGCTTTTGTCACCAACGGCAAGGGATCAGCCGCCGTCAAAGAGGTCCCCCGCCCAAAGGCTGGCCCCGGCGAGGTGCTCGTCAAAATCCACTACGCCGCCCAGAACCCGACAGACTACAAGGCCGTCAGCGGCCGCGCCGGTGGCCCGCCCCCCGAAGGTCTTATCGCCGGCTGCGACTTTGCTGGCACGGTCGAGGATCCCGGCACGTCCGGTTGGAAGGTGGGCCAGCGGGTCGCCGGTTTCGTGCAGGGGACCAGCGAGAACGGCACCAAAGCGAACCCCATCCGCGGGGCGTTTTCCGAGTACATCTCCATCGAGGAGACGCTCGTCTCCGCTGTCCCGGACAACATTGAGCTCAAGGACGCGGCCGCCGTCCCGCTCGCCTTCGCTACTGCTGTGCAGGCCCTCTACCAGCGCATCTCCCTCCCGGAGCCGGAGAACCCCTCCAAGGACTCGCTGCCCCTCTTCGTCTACGGCGGCGCCGGGAGTGTCGGCAAGTACGCCATCCAGCTCGGTAAGCTGAGCGGGTTCCGCGTTATCACGACTGCCTCCACCAAAAACCACGACGAGCTGAAGAGCTTGGGTGCGGACGAAGTCTTCGACTACCACGACGAGGACTGGCCCGAGAAGGTGTCCCAGGCGACCAAGGGGAAGCTCCGGCACGCCTTCGACACCGTCGGCGCTCCCGACTCGCCCATAAAAGTCGCCAGAACCCTGTCCCGCGAGGGAGGCGATCTCTGCGTCGTCAGGCCGCTCGGGCAGGACCTCAAGGACGAGATCGCCGCCGCAAACCCCAAGGTGAACGCACAGTCGACGGCTGTATACACCGTGTTCGAGCGTGCGCTTGCCTTTTTCAGCATGGTCGGGTTCGACAACTGTGGGACCGAGACTCCTGAGGACAAGGCGATGTGGGAGAAGTATCTGAGGCTTCTCACCCGGTTCCTAAGCGAGGGCACAGTCAGACCAAATAAGGTGCGGGAGGTAGGAACTCTTCATGATGTCCTTACCGGATTTAAGTTGTTCCAGGAGGGTAAAATATCTGCGGAGAAGGTCGTCTACAAGGTTATTTAGTAGGCTTTCGTCTAATTGATCGAACGTCGGGGAATATATATATATATATATATATATATTGGCCCATTCTTAATCTTTTTGGGGGCAGGATGTGCAGAAGGTTGTTAAAGGAGAGTCATATATGCATGTAAGAAAACACTAGTTGGTATATGAGCTCTTAAAGATCCAGGTTACAGTTCTGTTCCAGCCCTTTAGTCCACCATGTCGTGAATGACTCTGTACTAGCCTTTGGCATATTGACTATGACGCAGCCTTGCCCTGACTCTCATAAGGCAAGAACAAAAAGACGACCCCAGCAACTGCGAATAGAGCCGCCGAAATCCAGATAGGCACACTGGTGGTCAACCCGACGTACGCCCCGATAATCGTAGCGCCCAGTCCCGCAGACCGATTGAACAGCATGGCGAGTCCATTCCCCGTTCCACGGATTGGCGCCGGGAAGAGTTCAGGGGTGTAGGCATACAGGAGTCCCAATGTCAAGTTCTGGAAGAATGCCACACCACAACTAAATCCCAGGACCGCTGCAGGTGTCTTCGCTTGCGTGAAGACAAAGAGAAACAAGCTAGTACAAAGGCAGACCGCCGCGCCAGTACCTTTCCTTCCGATCCTCTTCAGGTTGACGGTGAAACCGCCAAGGAATGATGCAGGTAGACCGCAAAGGGCTTGTATGGTGAGGTTTCGGTAAGTAATGTTCAAAGATGAGGATCCAGTTTCGACGCCGCGGTTCTGGAGGTACATGGGCAGGAAGACGTTGTAGAGCGGGAATGCAACGCCGATCGCTAGCCAGAGGAAGAGTATGAGGGATGTGGAGAGGGCCATTCGGGGTGTGGAGAACAGGGCTTTAAACTTTCCGGGGGTGAATTTGTCCAGTGAGCGCCGGAGTATGCTGGCATTTGCGGTCTGGTCGGCAAGGGTATCGTCTGGGTTGTTGGTGGCGAGTCGGGCATCGATGGCTTCGAAGTGGTCGAGGGATAGCCATGTTTCCTTGCCATCCCGCGCGGCGATTTTGTGGACTACGTCAACTACCTGCGCGTCTCTGCCTCGGCCGAGGAGGTATTTCGGTGTCTCATAGATCTTGAAAAAGAGGCGGAGGAGATACAGGGCGACGGTGAGTCCGCCGAGGGTCCAGTATATATAACGCCATCCGAGGTTACTGTGGAATGTGCACTGGTCGGTGGTCGACTCCGGGTCGCAGGAGTAATTAGCGATGAATGGCCTTTTGACAGCGTTAGCGTTCATTGAATTATGAGCTCGGAGCTGGGTGTTACTTACCATGCCACCATGTTGGCAACGACCTGTCCCATAGACCAGAAACCAGCTTGGACGACAAGAATATTCTGATGGGTGGCGGGAATAAACTCTAGGAAGATGGCACTGTCGACAGGCTGGTTACCACCACTTCCGAACCCAATCAGTGCAGAGAGCGTCGCGATAGCTGGAAAGTTGGGAGACCCAGCACCAACGAGACCAGCCACCGCCGTAATAAGAAGCGTAACATTGAAGGCGAGCCGCCGCCCAATAAAGTCCGCACTGATCGGCCAGAACGTGGCCCCCACGAGCAGGCCCGCGTATTTCGCCATGGACAAGAAAGCAATCCTCTCGACTCCGAACTCCTGTTTCACAGGTGGCTGGATGGTGGTGACGGCCTGCATCCACAGCTGGTCAATAAACCAGCCGAAGCCCGTCGTGGCGAAGATCTTCCATTGGAAGGCGCCCATGCCGATGTCGATGAGGGCCTCGTTGACGAGAGATATCTTGGACTCGTAGATCGGGTCGGCGCCGGGCTGGACCTGGGTTGTGTCGATGCCGTGGTAATCCCTGTGGCCGGCGCCGATGCGCTTGTCTGCGCTGGGGGATGGGGAGGGAGGTCGGTCCATAGTGGCTGGGGCGATGATGGGTGCCGTCTCCGCAGGGGAGGCCCTCGGTGCGTCGTTTGACATGGTGAAGGATAGGGATATACGAGGAAGTTTTGGAAGGGTTGAAGATTTGGTGGATGTTGTACCGGGGCAAACGGCGACGGTGAGGTATTATACTGGCTTGGAGAAAGCTATCTTTCAGGTATGCGGAAATCCCTGCCCTACGCCAAGATTTGGGTGGCTTGGGCTTATCATGAGGAATCGAGCTCGAGCTCCCTTACAGTAGGCAACGCTGCTTATCACGGACTTTACGGGTCCTGGAAACCCTGTCTGCGAGAGTTACTTGACCAAGTGGAGCAGACCTGTAACTCCTCCGATAAGTTTAGCGCAAGCGGAGTATCACCCGACACACATGCAGCTCACTCTAAACCGCAGAAGAACCTTATCAGCCTCCCCCGCCTCTGGCGACATTACGTTGTATCGGAGTGGCTCTAGTGTCTTCGCCAGCTTGCAGTTATCTCGGGAAGGGGACCCGGTTAGGGAATATCGCACTCTTATTGGATGCTTCCCCTCGCCTCGACCTCCCTCCTGTGCAGAATGTCGGGAGTCCATGACGGACAGAAGCTAGCGGACCCGCTTTTACCCCAGATGCCAAGGAAGTGGCCCAGAATGGAAGAATGGACTACAGCCCGGAATCATCAGAATGTGGGGAAGAGATAGCCATTACTTAACCAGTAGACCGGATCTGGAGATATGCATGCCGGGTACACCGCTGGTCCGCCGATACCCCGGTTGCTGTGAACATTGTCAGCGTTTAGATTCCTTCGCTTTGACCTTCCTGTAGAGGCGTTTTGTATAATTCTGATGTTATGAGTTGTGGAATTTTAGTCCTCCAGGGCTGCTAATGACGACTCCCTGTACGTGTGAGAATTCGAGTAGGGAGGGAAGAAAACGAAAAAGCAAGAAGATATCGGAGACTGCTGACTTGATTTCCTGCCCCTAGGCACAATAGATATATAGTCACTACCGCAGTCGAAGCCGTGGCAGTCGATAGTATATTGTCACCATTAGACGACAAACCGAGTTGAAATGGGCAGGCGAAATGTCCAAGGATCTTTCCGTCCTTACAGCGGCATCACCCTCTTCGGTAAGGAAGAAGCCACATTGCCTCTGGGAACATGACGCGACTACCATCCCATTAGGAAAGGTATATAGACGAAGACTAGATGTGACCAACACTTCTCGCCCTTTACTGCTCTCTTTGGTCGAGAACCGCCAGGGCGCTTCTAAGCCGCAGCCACAGAAGCACCTTCGTAGAACGTACCATTTGTGTAGTTTGACGCTAGTGGAATTCTTCAATAGTCATAAAGGGAGAATTGGCTTCGAATAGGAAAGCGAAATACTGACTCCAATTTTACAATTATGACGGCCGTGGTCAGAGGCGTAAGGGCGAGAGGATGGTTACACCACTCGTAGGTATTGCAGTTCCGTAAGTGAGGCGAGATGGATTGGCAAATGAGGCTAACGACACGACAGGTCACCAGGCCATGTCCCCCTCACTACCATTACGCGAAGGGCTGTCAGATTGGTCGAGGGTTCTGAGGAGGGTGATGTGACACTCGTGACTGCAAAGCAGACGACTGCTGTTTTTACGACATTGTCTATAACGTTTACACGTCATTCAAGAGACGTTCCCTAGAGCCTGAATACACGTTTCTAAAGGTGTCGAACGATTTGATCAACAGAATCTGATCCAATTGGATGTCGAACCGTTCGGCATCGGAGAGGGCACTTTGCAGATGTTTCTCCAGGGGGTTGTCTTGATGACCGTAACCAGCATTCCAAAGGACTCGGAGACGCGTAACAGCTCCTTCTGTGCTTACTTGACTGAAGGCGGGTCACCCACAAATTCCTAGGACGGAAGTACTAGAACCCACCGTGCAAAGGCCTTCGAGACTCCCAATGTCTATCACATAACCATCTGAAACCACGAAGCTCAAGAATCACCCCGGTAACTTAAGCCTAAAAAATCAGGTCCGGATCGGTACTTATAGAATATTCGGCGAACATATAGGGTGTACGGCAGAGAATTCAAGTTCTCTGGACCTACTGAGGAAGCTGGGATGTGATAATTCTATTACCCAAGGATCTTCACGGCGACATTCCCCAGCCAGTCGATACGAGAAGTCAGAAGCACTTAGCCTTCAAGGGAGCTGCGGTCAACGGAGGACGCCTTCTAACAAACTACAACCCGGCGAGAAATCTTCAAATTCCCATTGATACAAGTACAGGAAAACTCCGTTGTGAGAACAAGGAGTTCTAATCCAATCTACCTTGTCTTGCTATTTCAACCTGTCGCACATCCGCCTCATTAATAGCCGCAACTTCCCCGCTCTAGCTACGCTGCCCACACCGGTGTGGCACTTCGCTGTGAATCTCAACCATCCCAGCCCCCGGTATCTAGCGCATCGAGACTAGGCTCTTCCTCGGCGGGCACTTGCACCACCGTTCCACTTACCTGGTAACCTGTCTGCGGATCTCGACTTCCACAATTGGTCAAGGGCATGGATTCCCCCTCAGATCCGCTGGGAAGACGTCCCACCCTTCCAAAACGGCCGCACTCCGGCTACGCGAAATGCCACGCCTGAATGGGAGTAGGGTTATAAAACCAGTCCTACAGAGCGGTAGATGCTAGCTTCTTACACGTCATGGCTAGCTGGTACTGTTAGACAAGCCCCCCTAATACAAGATGCGGACAGAGCAAAGCCACTTTTTGTGATTCATGGACAAGGACGCAAACAGGACATCTAGTCTTCTAATAGTGGTGTTCAAGGGCTTGTAAGACCCGGTATCTCCAAAGACCTTTCTCGATTCACAAGGAGCGGTGGTAGAACGAAATTCCATCTCACTCGTCCTGTCGTGACTCTGACCTAGTAGTAGCTTTTGAGTTAGCAATAAACAAGCAAAAAAGTCCACCCGTCCAGCTTGATTGTTCTACCCCCAGTTGCCCCAGTCCACGACTGGACTGGCTGACTGTCTACGGTAACGAAAGGCGTGTTCAATGCAGCAGCCTTGGGCCCCCGGAGCGCATGACCATAAGTGATCGAAGTCAGTCAAGTACTATATTGAGAAAACATGTATATTTTATCTATATTGGTATCTTTTTATTGTCATAAGGGCATTCCTGGTCCGGTGTTTTTCACGTAATTTTAGTCTCGCTGGATTATATCGGTAGCAGGCTCGTGGTCGTGCTATCGGCGGTCTTCAACCCAGTGCTTCTTCTCATGCCTCAGCCTCATTCGCACCCAGTGTACGGTAATAAGCACCCATACGATGACGAATATAAGCGGGCTTCCCCAACCTGGAGTCTGTTAGCATACCGTATTTTCCAGAATGACCTCAAGGTCCAAAGGCTAAGACAACTCACCCACGCCGTAGGCTATCTCCTGCGGCACCGTCCAAATTACGACCAAAGTCCCAACCCCATCCAGCAGCGCACCCACGCCCCAAAACCACGTTATCTCCCTTATCATCGCCCTAAACCTCGCACTCGCATTATACCGATCCATAAGCCTCTTCCTATAACTCTTCCCTGCGCTCCCATCGACCCCTACAATATCCTCCACGATCGTTAGCACCAGAGGCGGGACTTTCCCCCCTTTCGGTACGGAGCTCATCTTGAAGGGTGCCGGCTTCCCCAGCGCGTTCATGACGCTAGATGTGAGCAGCTCGACGCCCATCTGGATGAAGAAGAGAGGGACCGGGAGGGCGAGGGCGCGGACGACAGGCTCGTGCGGGATGGAGGCGCCGATGAGGATGGCGGTCATGTATGTGTAGCCGAAAGAGAGGGTCCAGTGCGTGAAGTCAAATTTCCATCGGCCGCTATCGGGGGGGCGGTATGTGTCTTTCTTTTTTATGAGCTTCAGGCAACGGAGGCCGAATTCGAGACCTGTTACGAGGCCAAAGAAGGCGGTTATGATCGCGAATACTATTTTCGAGAGATGTTAGTAAAATTTTCCCCTGTGCTTGGAAGGCTGTGGTTGTAAGAGGCAATTGGGGAGTCCGCCACGTACGGATACCGTGCCTTAGTGTCGTCCCGAACCAGAGACCGTAGAAGAGTGCGATGGGAAGCAGGCTCGACTCGAGAACTAACAGAAACGTCACAATAGAGAGCTTCCACTTGTGATCCAGCAGGTTGTAGTTCAGCCGCGGCAGACCGGGAACCTCCTCCCTAAGGCTCGTCTCCGTGGTCCCCTCGGTAGACGAGCCGGCGGAGGTCATCTCCGGCTCAGCGACGGCCTCGGGCGGCGGTCGCTTCTCCGACGAATCGTTCATCGCGATGGCATTGTTTGCGCGTGGTGTGACTCGAACACAAAGGAGAAGGCAAAAGCTCGGGGGGAGGCAATGGATTTGTTAGTGTGGGGCGGGAAAGGACGGGAGATTTAGAGAAGACCGAGGCATTCTGGAGGTACCACAGCGCCGAATGATGATGTTAGTGCCCGGACGGTTCGCCCCGCTGTTTGGCTATCATGACGTCCTTGACCCAGTGTTTAAGGGATCGGCGTTGCCGGAAGCTGTGGATCCATTATGTACGTCACATCCCGCCACATCCGGGCGCTGGGTGGCGGGAAATTGTCCTGTCCCTTGCGGTTGTGTACGAGTGGTGTGTGGGTGGTTACTCTACGTGTATGTCATTCACGGCCATCATATGCAATACGAGTTCTAGGTGGTTGGCCTCATATTCATGTGATACGAATCATGGAGGTGGTTGGGTCTGACTCTATGGATATCAGATTCGCGTTGGCGGTATCTATGCGTAGCTAACGAAGCAATTATGGAGTCGCTCATACGAGCTTCGCAGACTTATTGAAAAAAAAAAGAATAAACACAGGAGTAGCTCAGAGACGCTGCCCGTCTACATCTCGTCCTCAAAGAATTTGATCAGTGTCCTTGCCCCGGAAACGCCCAGCCCCAGCGCCGGGTAGCAGATATAAACCGGATCCTCCTTCATCCCAAACTTCTCCCTAAACTCGCTCTTCTGTAGTAGCTTCAGCTGCTGCGCGATCGTTCTGTACGTCCTCGATAGGATCTTGGCACGCAGGCCATGGAGGTTATTCCCAATCTCTAGCTCGTGCACGGCGCCCGCCCCAAACGTAACCGTCTTGATGCCCGACTTGGCCAGGCTCTGGATGGAGCGCGAGATGAGCGACTCGATGGCGCCACCCGGAGCTCCGGGGAAGTCTAGGGCGAACTTGATCTGGTAGCCGTGCTTCGGGGCGAGGCGGTGGAGGACGGCCAATGCGACGACCTGGCCGGAGCGGTCCTCTGCCCAGAGGTACCGCCGGTGCTCCATGTCCACCCAGGGCCTAACCTCCGAGATGTGCACCTGCCTCCCGTTCCTATTCGCCTTCCACTCCTCGATCTTCTTATCGCACTTCTCCCTTAGGTCGTCGGGTACGGGCTCGCCACGCCCGACCTCGTGGATCGTCACCCCGGCGTCCTCCGCCTGTCGCTGCTTCTTGGCCACCTGCTTGGCGCTATCGACGGGAACGCGCTCCTCCGCTACACAGCTGAGTGTCCGCCAGCCGAGCTGCGCGCCGAGGATGTTCTCCACATCGTGGGATACGAGGAGCCAGAGGGGACGGAGGTCTTTTACTTTTCGGAGGTAGCGAAGGAACGCTCCGATGACGATAGGGTGCTGGCGTGGGTCGCAGAGAGGGTCCCCCATGATGAGCGCGTAGCCGTTGTCCTCCGCGTACCCGATGGCCGCCCCCGTAGACTCATGGCGCCAGATGAGGTACCGGTCGTCGAGCCAGGAGGTACTCGTAGCATCGCCGTAGTTGGAGATGAGCTGCTCGATGGTCGGCTCCTTGACCTCCATGCCCTGTTTCTTCATATAGTCGTACCGGATGGTGTCTGCCTCGGGATACGGCAGCCCCGGTGTCTTGTGCTTCTCCTGCAGAGCCTTCGGATCCCGCGGGAAGAGCGACGCGTTGCGGATGTCGCCGAGATTAAGCAGCAAGAACACAATCCGCTCAAGCCCGATACCGCACCCCGCGTGCGGGAGCGCCGCGTACTCAAACCCGTGCATGTACTCCTCCATCGTGGCGGGGTCAATCCCGAATTCCGCCATCCTCTTCGCCAGCCCCTCGGCACTGTGGATACGTTGACCGCCGGTGGTGATCTCCTGGCCCCGAAGGAAAATATCGAACGAGTTGGTGAAGCGCTTGTCGTCGGTGTCAAGTTGCGTATAGAACGGCCTCGCCGAGGCGGGGAATTTGTCGATGATGTAGTAGTCCGTCCCATACTTTTCCTTGACCAGCTCCCCGATCCGGATCTCGGCGCGCGTGCCAATGTCTTCAAACTCGCTCGCTTTGTGTCCGTTATCATCGGTCCAGCCAGAGTCATTCAGCATCCTCACCGCCTCCCTGAAGGTCAATCGTGGAGTTTTATCCAGCCAGACAAGGTCCTCGTGCGGGAAGTGCGTTTTGATGATATCGATTTCCTTCCTGTTCTTCGAGTAGACCGCCTGGAGGATGTTCTTCATCAGGTCGTCGATAACGTCCATGGCCTCGTGGTAGTCATGATCAATCACCATCTCCAGGTCCAGGCCTGTATACTCGCTCAGGTGCCTATGCGTGTTACTCTCCTCCGCACGGAACACGGGTCCCACCTCAAACACGCGCCCAAAGTCCGCGCAGATCGCCATCTGCTTCGCCAGCTGCGGGCTCTGCGCCAGGAACGCCGTACGCCCGTAGTAGTCCACCTTGAACACCTCTGCCCCGCTCTCTGTCGCGCTGGGTTGCAGCTTGGGCGTGTGGATCTCAACAAAGCCATGTCCCTCGAGTGTATTCCTGAAGGCGCTGCATATCGTCGAGTTGACGCGAAAGACGCTCTGTGCGGTGGGCGTGCGCAGGAAGCTGATACGGTTGGCGACCCGCACACGCTGAGGCATGACGTACTCCAGTTTTCCGGTCTCCTCGTTGTGGGTGACGCGGTCGATGCCATGCACGTCAACGGGTAGTTGGTCCGCGACCGGGACAATGAGGTGCATGCTGTCGATGAGGACCTCTAATTCGTGGATGGTGCAGCCTGTGATGGGCTCCTTGGGTTTCTGTACGTGGCCCTCGACGTGGACGAGCCCTTCCGTGACCAGGTGCTCTGCCCAGCGGACGAAGCTCTCAGAGACGACTCCATCGCGCACTTGCAGCACGCCCTGGACCGTGTCGATCTGCTGCCGCAGCACAACAAAAGCAAACTTGGCACTCATGGGCCGCACATGGTGGATTCTCGCCGTAAACGCAACGCTCGACCCCTCTTCTACTCCATTACTCCTCAACTTCTCAAGCGAGAATCTCTCCTCGGGAGGCTGCAGCGCCTTTCCGGGCATTGTCCCATACCGTTCCCGTATCGCCGGCTCGTCTCTATCCCTCGCCTGGTCCTCGTCCGCTTGTCTTCGCGCATGGAGCGACCGCCGCCCCTCGACGCGTTGGATGTCGCGCTCCTGCTTCTCCTGCGCACGACGTACTTCCTTCTCATATTTCCCGTCGTCGAGGGCGGACACGTTGCCGAGGGAGAGTTTGGAGAGGTGGTTGCGCGCGCTGGTGTGGCCAATAAGGTGGTTCAGCGCCAGGAGCGGCTTTTTCAGGTCTGCGGGAGCCATGGTGGGTGTTGGCCGCCGCGGACCATGCGGCTTGTGCGTATTGTTCGGAAGTTCGGATTGTCGCGGGGGGGTTCCGAAATCGGAAGTGTCGGGGTATCGTGGTATCGTGGCTCAGCTTCTTGCCTTGCGGTCGTAGTGGTGTGTTGCGCCCGGCAAAAGTCAGACTATGACGTAGCTATTCGGAGATATATGTGGCACTCGTCAGGGGTTGACCGCCGTGACTGTGAAAGATGCTTCTTAAAGCCGAAATGGAGGAATATTAAGAATTAATTTGGGGAAAGAAAACAGAAAATTCAAACCTGGAAACCTCCGTGTATAAAAGCAAAGGTGGAGGGGAAGACAAGACGCGGTGCGAGGGGCACCGGAAGCTTCTTCAAATACTCTGACGCCGCTCAACTGGCAAACTCATTGTTCGGGGACGACGGCACTGTTACAACACCGACCGACGACCGGGATCTCCGGGTCAGCTCTGCCAAGGCAGGAACCGAAGAAAACTGCCTGGGGGAACCTATCGCCGATCGGAAACCACGGCATGGTGCGCATGCAGCTAGAAGGGACTATAATAGGCCGGGGATTCACGGGACAACTAAGAGATTTTCTATGTCCTTTCCATTCGCTTCTGGCTCCTACTGTACGGGGCAGTAATAAAAGTCCGATCGTCCGTTTTCCTTCCGGCCTTCACAGGCCAGGGGGTTGCGTGGACCGAGGTCGTGAGCTTTACGTCATTCTACCGGCATCCGTTCCGGCCGAGTTGCCCCATAGGGCCGAGGCAAGAGGGGAATTTGGTAAGGTGGCGTCACGTTGACGGGGCGGAACCTCCGGAGTTTCTTGGCTTGTCAAGACCCCTCATGGCTGCCAACCCGGTGGCCAGTAGATATGTGGCTGGTGTACCATGTGGCTGGTGTAACGCTGTGGCTGCGTGGCTAATACAGAAGTGGCTGATGCCCTTTTCTATCTGTGGCTGAGATTTTTCTGTCCTGTGGCGTTTTTTTTTTTTTTTTTTGCCACCTCTCGTGGTCCTTTCCCGCCTCCCCACCTACAGTGGCTGTTTCCCCTATTGTGGCTGCTTCTCGCCCCTATGGCTGACCTCAATTGCCCTGAGAACCCCCTGGATTGCGGCAAGAACCGCTGGAAGCCCGCCAGAAAACACCGCAGTCAACGACCCAACCCGGCCGAAACATAGTGACGTCACACCACAATGCTCAGCCCCGAACCTACACGAACACGAGAAGCAAACCTACCTGGAACTCCCCAAAATCAAATGCTCATTCCCAGCTCCCAATCCGTACGACCTGGTCGCCTCTCGCTCGTCCAGATCCATACGCCGCCGCAATGTCCAGGCACAAAACGGTCGAGGGCATACCCCTCCCCGACCTCCCCCTCCGCGTAACCCACCACGAACAAGCCTCCCTGTCTACCACCTCCTCCCGTGCCCCCCACACAGCCGCCGACAAGACCGGTCCGCCGCAGTCCCGCTTCCGCCTCCGCCTCACCGCCGAAGTATGGCGCGCCCTCCAGTACGTCGGCATCTGCCTGCACTTCTGGGCCTCCCCGCGACCCCCTTCCCCTTCCTTCACGCGGATTGTGCCCAGCGTCATCGCGAGGAACGTGGGACATTTCGAGATGCAGTTTTATACGCCGAGTGGGTATGAGTGTGCGAGGCGGGAGGGTGCAGGGGGAGAGAGGAGGTTCCCTGTTGTGGTGAACTTTCACGGAGGCGGGTTTACGCTCGGTAGCGGGACGGACGACGCGCGGTTCGGGAGGTATGTCCTGGAGCGGTGCAACGCCGTCTTCGTGTCGGTGGACTACCGCCTTGCACCGGAGTATCCGTTCCCAACGGCGGTGGAGGACGGCGCCGACGCGCTCTACTACATCATCCGCAACGCCTCGGAACTACACATCGACCCCCACCGAATCGCAACCTCGGGCTTCTCGGCGGGCGGGAACCTGGCCATCACATCCCCGCTCCGCCTGCACGTCTTCTTGCGGGACATGAAGGGCGAGGTGCCGGAGCACAAGCTCGTGGCCGTTGCCTCATGGTACCCTGTCACGGACTACACCCTCACGAGGCACGAGCGCCGCGCACGGTCGAAGAGGCCGGACCAGACCCTTCCACCGTGCCTGACCAACCTCTTCGATGCAGCCTACCTCTACCCACCCTCCCTTGACCTCTCAGACCCGTACCTATCCCCCTCCCTGGCCTCCGACTCGCTGCTCATGGACGGCCTGCCGGAGGATGTCATCATGTACACGTGCGAGTGGGACATGCTCCTCATGGAGGGCGAGGACTTTGCGGGGCGGCTGGCGGCGGAGCCGATTAACAAGCGGATTCAGTACAGGATGATCGATGAGGTGCCGCATGGGTGGGACAAGGGGCCGAGCCCCTTCGGTCCGCCAGTGGGGTCGGAGGAGGTGTATGAGGATTGTTGCGAGAGGTTACGGAGGGTTTTTGAAGGGGTGCTGGACTGACGACATGTATAGAATCTCTCCCCGATTTCTTGTCTAGCGTTTCTTGCGTTGTATAATCGTAGGCTGCTGTTCGCATTCGCAAGGCCTGCTCCAGCCTATTTAAACGGCTCCGCTTCTCTTTTCTGCGATTCTGCGATTCTGTGATTCCTCCATGCTGCTCAAGTCATACTCCTTCCTTTCCGCGTAGTGGGCCAATGCGCCTACCCAGGCCGAGGGTACCTGTCTAGGATTGACCACTCCCTGAGCCTCCATTAGAGACGTTCTTCTTTTAGTGAACTGTCTTTGACTGTACTAAAGACCAAGGCCAGCGGCACCCGCTTCTTAATTTCTCCTCTCGCCGACTACTCCCCTGCCTTTGGCCTGACCGGGATAAGGGATCCTCAATGGTTGGCGGGGGGGCTCCCTGTGCGGCTTCTCTTTCCGATCGCTTGCCACGTGGTAATGCTAGGGGGTGTGATGTGGGCTGCGAGAGCGAGTCGTTACCGGCCATCTGCAACAGCGCTTCGATTTAGAAGAATGAAAAAAGGGGCTGGTCAGCAGAGAAAGCACTCGTGCCTATCCTTTGCCTGGTAAAACATCTGCCTAGATTGTGTGCTGATATTCCAAGCTTCCTTATCGGCTACGTTAGAAGGCAGGTGGAACCCTACCTGCTGTTGCCCCAGCTCCCAACACGAGACTGGAGTAAACGAAAGGTAACTGCATTTTAGGCTTCACACTGCCGCCCCCCACTGCTACGGGCCACACAGGTGCAGATATTAGCTTGTAACAATAATAGTTTATGTTCCGCGTTAGTTACTTCGCGATATCCTGATAACAAGCCGCACGCCATCCTCCACGCTATTCTGAAGACAGCCGTAGTAGGCACAGGGACGCCTCACCGAGGCAGCCGACCACTCCACATTTTTACCATGCAGAGCCGCCAAATTACCTGCGCTTTTTTTGTCACTGGACGCCTTGCGACCCTAGCGGGCCGAGCGGGC
Organism: Microascus cirrosus; assembly: GCA_030271035.1. Classification (NCBI taxonomy): domain Eukaryota; kingdom Fungi; phylum Ascomycota; class Sordariomycetes; order Microascales; family Microascaceae; genus Microascus; species Microascus cirrosus. The sequence continues at coordinate 20,890 of JAMBUN010000332.1, read as the reverse complement.
GTCTAAATCACCTCATGCACCATCCCGCAGAGATACAACGTCGCCTTCGATCCGTGGGTCTAACGTGGAACCCTCATTCTTATGTCGGGCCGCCAAGCCCACGGGAGAGCTGCGTCGGGCCAGCCCGAGGGGCTGGGCTGGGTGCTTACTCTCGGCTTAAAAGAGCACGTCAACGGCCAGCAGCGTGACACCATGGCGCCAATGAGGGGGGAATAGGTCGACATGGGAAGGTGACAAGACTCAATAATACGACCTGTCCTATTCGCATGACGAGTTTTTCCTCCTACCTAGGGCAGTTTCTCGGGATAATATTAGCTTGGTGACCCTCGGGCATCGATAGCCGTGGTCTTGTCAAATGGCGCTTTCTCCTTCTCACATCAGGGTGGGTTGGGGAAATGGGTGTCGCGTGGGTTGGTGGGGAATGGTGGGGTCGCAGAGCGTGGGGAGCCCGCTGGAGTTGGGGAGAGAGAAGGGAAAATACACTCCCAAATTTTGAGCCTCAGCCCCTCAGTCCCCCGAATAAATAGCACGCGACACATAAGCACATCTGAGAGATGCGCATAACAAACAAAAAAGCCCATTTCAGACCCATAAGCACCTCCATACAACGTAGCACACCTCCCAACAGACCACCAAAAATTTCATCCGCGCTTAAATCAGGGGAACGATATTAGTGGCTCCCCTGCGGATCACCTCAGATCGCGTCATCGGGCCAACCCACAGAAAGAGGAAGCTCGGTGCACTGCTGGAGCGATAGGACCCCATGGCGCCAGCCTAGGACCCGATTTCGAAAGATCCTGTCCCATTCCCGGCGCTAGCACCCTTTTCGTCCCTAGCTTAGCCTCTTTCGGTCCGGCCGAGTATGGGACCCACTGCAGAAAAAAAGTCCGTACAAAACGATGCCATCTCCCGCCGTTCTCGGGGCTAGAGCGTTCGTTTGCTTGGATGCTATCACGGTGACGAGGTTATAGGATTCTCAGAAATCATGGGGATCAACAGTTTCCTCTCGCTCGGAAAGGGCTCCTCGAGCGCGAGCTCGTCCCCAGAGAGGCCATATGGTACCAAAGGCCCGGATGTACCCGCCACCACGGCCGCCGATGGCGACAGCGAGCATGGTACGCAGGTGCCCCCATCGCATGCCCCTCCACCGCCCACACAAAAGCATAGCTAACAGAGCTCCAAGTCGGCGACATCTACAATGCCCGCGAGGCCAAGCGCCAAATCGGCATCCCCTCTGCCACCCTCCTAATCCTCAACCGCATAATCGGAACCGGCATCTTCGCCACGCCGGGCTCCATCCTCGCCCTCTCTGGCTCCGTCGGCCTCTCCCTCTTCATATGGGTCGCAGGGATGATCATCGCCTTCGCGGGCACCGCCGTCTACATGGAGTTCGGCACCGCCATCCCCAAGAACGGCGGCGAGAAGAACTATCTCGAGTTCGTCTACCGCAAGCCGCGCTTTCTGGTGACAGGGTTCTATACTGGGTACGTCGTGCTGCTGGGGTGGGCGGCGAGTAACTCGGTGGCTTTCGGGGAGTACATCCTCCATGCGGCGCAGGTGGAGGTCACGCGGTGGAACCAGCGAGGCATCGGCTTGGCGTGCATCACCGCCGCGTTCCTCATCCACGGACTGGCCCTCAAGTGGGGTCTCAGGCTGCAGAACTTCCTCGGCCTAGTCAAGATCGCAGTGGTGTTGATCATCGTGGTGGCGGGGTGGGTGGCGCTGGCGGGTCACGTCAAGCTCGAGAAGAAACCCGACAACTTCACCAACGCCTTCGAGGGCACCACGGGAAGTGCGTACGGCGTGGTGACCGCGCTGTACAATGTCATCTGGTCGTACATCGGCTACTCCAACGCCAACTACGCCCTCGCCGAGACTAAGAACCCCGTCCGCACCCTCAAGATCTCCGCACCCCTCGCCCTGGCCGCCATTTCCATCCTGTACATGCTCGTCAACGTGGCCTACTTCGCTGCCGTCCCAAAGGAGGAGATCATCGAGAGCCAGAGGCTAGTGGCTGCCAGCCTGTTCAGGAATGTTATGGGCGCCAAGGCGGAGAGGGCACTGAGCGTCTTCGTGGCGCTGTCGGCGTTTGGGAACGTGTTGAGCGTCATCTTCTCGCAGGGCAGGATCGTGCAGGAGCTGGGAAGGGAAGGGATCCTGCCGTTCTCGCGGTTCTGGGCGAGTAACAGGCCGTTCAACGCGCCGCTGGCGGGCCTATTCGAGCACTGGGTCGTCTCGGTGGTGATCATGCTCGCGCCACCTCCCGGTGACGCCTACAACTTTATCTTGAAGTGAGTTCTCCCCTTGTTCCGTACGGCTGGAACCCGGGAATTCTAACGATGCCTCTAGCGTCATCTCGTACCCCCTGGCCGTGGTCAACGCCTTCGTCTCGGCCGGCCTCATCTACCTCTACCTCAATCGCGCGGCCTGGAACTGGAACCCACCCATCAGCGCCACTTTGCCGGTAGTCGCCTTCTTCTTCCTCAGCAACCTCTACCTCGTCGTGGCCCCCTTCGTACCCCCCACTGAGGGTCAGAACATCTACGAGACACTCCCCTACTGGATCCACTGTGTTGTAGGCTTCGGTATCATCTTAGCGGGCGGCGTGTACTGGCTTTTCTGGGCGGTGATAGGGCCTAAGCTGGGGAAGTACGAGCTCGTGAGGGAGACGGTTGTGGATGAGATTGATGGGTGGGAAAGGCATGTTTTCCTGCGGAAGCCTATTGCGTAGGGCGTTGGGGTGTTTGGGTTTTGAGCGTTTGTTTTGATAATAATATCCCCATTCTTGCCGAGAGGTGATCATGCAAAGACCATGGTGGAAGCCACCTTGTCGACCGCCGTATGTCATATGAAACCGCGCGATTAAAGATGTCCTAGAAGGCCCAGGCCGCGTGGCTGTCCCAGTCCCCAGTGGGGAACTGGCTGGCCAACCCCACTGGAAATATCATTTTAGCGCAGCGGTTCCAGCGGGATAGACATCAGGGTGAACACCATCAGTTCTCCACGTTTGCCATAAGATCTGCCCTGAAGGCTCCCTCAACCCTCCAATGTTCTTCCATGATATCCAAAAAAAATAATAACAATAATAGTAATAATAGCAGACTTGACAGTAGTTCATTTACGGATCCCAGCCTCGAAGGATCCTGTTTTATGTACAACTCACCGAGCAATGCCTAGCGTCTTGACACCAGACTCTTAGCGTCCCTCCAGCGCCCAGAAATTTCGGATCCCCCAATCCTGAGTAATCTCCCAGCGCGGACCTCTTCGGAAACTTCTGCGGAAGTAAATCGCGCTTCCCCACTGACAAACTGACGTCCCTCTTGCGTGATTTCACGTGACCTTTAAAGTTCCACACACCCCAGTAGGAGTCCCGAGCAGCGTTCTGTGCAGTAATAGTCCCCAAGTATTGCTGCAAGGACCATTTGAAGTTTCCAGTGTGCCACACTTGCGGTCCTTTTGTACTTGTAGTTTTCTGAAACCAAAAAGAGGCCCCGCTTAGTTAGTACACACCATGGCGACCCTCGGAAGGCTCCCCCGGACCGTGCTCTCCGGTGCCGGCCGGGCGGCGGGGCTCCCTTCCGTGTCCGTCCGGCGCTTCGCGTCGCAGGCGAAGCAGCATCACCGGGTCGTCGTCGTTGGTGGTGGCACCGCGGGCGTGACCGTGGCGGCGCAGCTCCGATCCCAGCTCGACAAGCCCGACATTGCCATCGTCGAGCCATCGTCCACCCACCACTACCAGGTACGTTCCCTCACTCACCTCTCACATCTCACCTCACATCCATATCATGATAACATCGCAAATATATATATATATACTGATTCTATAACCCAGCCTGGTTGGACCCTCGTTGGCACGGGCCTCAAGCCCCTCGAGGACATGCACCGCCCAACCTCCTCCGTCATTCCCCAGGGCGTCAAGCACTACCCCCTCTCCGTCTCCAGCTTCGACCCCTCCAACAACGCCGTCCTCACCTCCGAGGGCCTCGACCTCACCTACGACTACCTCGTCGTCGCCCCCGGCCTGGAGACTAACTTTGCCGGAGTGTCCGGACTGACCGAGGCGCTGAGGGAGCCGGAGGCCAAGGTGTCGTCCATCTACTCCTCTCAGACGGTTGAGAAGGTATGGAGGGATATCCAGGGCTTCAAGAGGGGGAGGGCCATCTTTACTCAGCCGGCGGGGGTGATCAAGTGTGCTGGTGCGCCGCAGAAAGTGCTTTGGATGGCGCTTTCGCAGTGGACTAGGGAAGGCGTACGGGGGAACATTGATGCTACCTTTGCAACCGGCACCCCTGGTGAGTCTCCTTTCTGCCGAGCCTGTGTTTCTTTTGCTTGCTCCGTGTGTTAATGCTATATAGCCATGTTCGCGGTGCCCAAGTACGGCGAGGCCCTCAACGCTATCCGCAAGGAGCGCAATGTCGAGGGCCTCTTCCAGCACAACCTCGTTGCCGTGGACCACAAGTCCCGTATCGCAACCTTCAGGAATCTGGCTGAGGCCTCCAAGGAGGTCCAGCGCGAGTACGACCTCCTACATGTTGTGCCGCCGCAGAAGCCCTGGGACTGGGTCGCCAAGTCGCCCCTCGGTAAGTTCCCTCTCATCTACCGTTGTGTCTAAAGGGAAGCAAGGGCATGATAAGAGGACGTAACTGACGCTCCATAGCGGACGAGGCTGGCTGGGTCTCTGTCGACAAGGCCACCACGCAACACACCAAGTACCCCAACGTCTTCTCCCTCGGTGACGCCTCTTCCCTTCCCAACTCCAAGACCGCCGCGGCCATCACCGCCCAGGCGCCTGTCCTGGTACACAACCTTGTCGCCACTTCCAGGGGCACGAAGCCCACCGCCGAGTATGACGGCTATGCGAGCTGCCCGCTGCTGACGGGCCATGGCGAGCTGATGCTGTGCGAGTTCAAGTACGGGGGCGTGCCGAAGGAGACGTTTGCGAATGTACTTGGGGGCCAGGAGGTCCCTAACCGGTTGTTTTACCACCTCAAGAAGGACCTATTCGTGAGTTCCCCAACTGAGGATGACGTGGGACTGAGCTGACATCTCGTAGCCGTTTGCCTACTGGAACTGGTTCGTTACTGGGGAGTGGTATGGGCCCAAGGGTTTCTCCAAGCCCGTGTACTCGTAGCTTAACTGTAAGATTTCCAGAGGACGGGGTAATAAAATGGTTTTAGAAGGATTTGTTTTAGTCCGAGCTCTCAACCCCATGCCGCTAAACTGTGCTGGGTTGGACAACAGGCCCCGCATTCCACCATGCTGGCGGGACGGGACTAAGTCGTAACTTCCACGTCCGTGTCTTAGCAGTGGGCTATGCTCTAGCTCATTTCTGCTGCAGGGCACATGCGTTGAAACCCCCTAATTATACTGGACGAGCACTTGTGTTAAAAGAACACTGCGATAATAGTTGTTAGTAGGGTTAGACGCGGACACGGTCAAATTCGAGGCATAAGCAATATTGTACCTCGACGCAAACGCGAAGTAAATAGTAGCACAAATCCCCTGGACATACTTATGGGCAGCACCGTTCCAATCTGCCTCTCCCACATAGGAGCCTGTGTTTCGAAAACCCCTGAGCGCATCAACACCAAGCGCCTCCCTAGCGATACACAAAAAACAACATGACCGCCACGGGAACAACCCAAGCCGCCAGCCTCCCTAGCGCCCTCGTCGCAAGCTCAAGTGTTATAGCGTCCGCAGACTTCGCCATCGCCGTACGGTCATTATTTCTGGGAAAGGCACACGCCGGGATATCCTTCTCTAGAAACTCGCACAGGGGATCCCACCCCTGCGCTATGTCATAGTCCAGCCGGCGCCCGCTCTCGAGGGGCACCGCCTCCCGTATCCGCCTGTAGTACGCCTCGTAGGCAGCCCGCGCGCTCTCCTCAGTGACTGCCTCGAGCGAGAACTCAGACGCGCCGAAGAAGCCTGCGTGGATCTTCTGCATGGCCTGCACGACGCGGATCCCTAGGATGTTCCACGCGAATAACTTGTGCAGCCGGCTGGAAGGGGCGAAGGTCGGGGTGAGGAGCGCCGTCCTGATGGAGGGCCACCACTTGTCGAAGGGCCTCTGCACGACGACAACCTTGGCGTCCGGGTAGGCCCTAATGAGCTCTGGCACAAAGGGCGCTGCGAGGTCTGTGGCGATGTCGATGTCGTAGCCCTCCCAGAGGCGGTCCCAATCCTCCCTCTTGAAGGGCGGGCGCGGCTCGAGGCCGGAGCCGTAGGTGTAGCCGGGCAGCTGGGCGAGCGACGGGAAGGTTGCCTCGGCGGCCTCTTCGAGGCGGGTCCAGGGGCTACCGAAGACGTCGTCCATGCCGTGGTGGACGCGGTAGCCCAGGATGCGGTAGGCGTCGGCCATGGAGGCGGTGCCTGTGCGCATGTAACCCGCGTGAATAATCCTAGGGTCGCGGCGCGTCGCGTCGTTGGGCTTGGGGGTGGTGGTCATGATCAGAGGTGACCTCTTGGACATGCAGGCTTCTGGAGTTCGGTTCCAAATAGACGGCGCTGGGAATACGCTGAAATACTGCCCCCGGAACATAAGAGCCACTCTTAATCCTTTTAATCCTTCCGCACACGCCGGGGAGACGGCCTTACGTCAGCCGAAGGAATGCCATGGGGGCCCTGTATTTGAGGCCTATTGCCAGCGTGCATGCCAGTGCAGTCTGGACAGTTACGCCCGGTGGTGGTGCTTCGATGGATATGACCGCATCCCGCTCTTGATAGCGAAAAAGCTGCCCTGGAGATACGCTCCGGCTTATATCTGTTAGTAGTAAGGCCATGCTGTCGACCCGCAGTGAGGAAGGCAGGCTCGAGTTCAAACTACCAATCACTGGAGGGGGGCAGGGCCTGGTCTGCGTAACTGAAAATGCTTACAACAACGCCGGTAATGGGGGGTGAAGCTAAGGTTGCGACGAATTCGTAGCCTGGTGTTTGTGATACTCCTCAGCGCACACCAATACACGTCCATCGCTACTCCAGGTCCTAGAATTCGAACACCTGTTCTTATCGACATTTTTCCTCCCACGGTACTCCCTCCACCACGTAACTCTCCTTTTTCCGTTTCTCTTATTTCCCTCTTTTCATTTTATATTTTCATTCATTTTTATTGACTGTTTTATTTCTCCTCCTCCTGGTTTGTGAGGAATTTAGGCAGTACCAGTTCAGGTGAGGCTCTGTACGGGGAGTCTCCGTAGGGAGAGGCCGTAGGATGGGACACGCAGGAGTTTTATGTAGAGCCCCGCTAAGCGCCCGCTCAAGACACCGGCGGGGCAGCGCCACGCTCCAACGCGATCTGCACCTGGTTGAAACGTGAAACCTCATTTTCCAAAAAGATTCTTTTCCGATCCACCACGATACCACGATAGCAATGTCCACCACTAGCGGGACACGTCACCGCAAGCCCCTCTACCGGCGCCTCTACGAGTCCCTCGCGCGCCGCCTCAGGACCACACCCACAGCCCAGGACAATGGGATCCCAGAAACCTCCCAGCCACGGCCCGTCTCCGAGCCAGGCAGCCATCATGCACGCAGCCCCTCGGACCTCGAGTTCTACCCTCCCCCCAAGCTCTACTCGGACCACGCCTCCATTGAGGAACCTGGAGATTCACAAGATAGTTCCCTATTCTTCCAGGCCCTGCCCGCGGAGGTCCGCCGGCTGGTCTATGCCTTTATGTGGCGCACAGGGGGGCACTTGTATGGTATCCACCTCTGGAGCGACGGGAGCCCGAGATCCATCACCAGCTGGCCGTGTAGTCTCGACCCTGACCATTTCCGGGTTGTCGCCGAGGCGAATGTGGGACTAGACACATTGTTTGAGTCAAGGGGCATACGTAAAGCGGAGAGGCTAATAGGGCACATGAATCGGCTACAGGTGGGGGATGAACGCTTCATGGGATTACTGGAAAGAATCGAGAGGACGCATCGGGAATGTGACGGTTGTGATGTTCACTGGACAAGGAACGCGGCTCGGTTTAGGAGGGTGAAAAAGGCGGATCCGCGTGTTCTGTGGTCGCCATTCCTCCCCGTCCTTCTCACTTGCAAAAGGATGTAAGTCGTTGCACCCTGTAACTCGGGGGCCCTTTTATTCCTGCTTCCTTCACACAATACAGACTCCAAGTCTATCCTACTAACACCGCCCAGGTACCTCGAATCCATCCACACCATCTTCCAAGACCTGGCCCCCATATTTCAACCCGACTCCCCTGAAGCAGCCTTCTTCTTCCTCTCACCTCACCCGCATCCCTCAGTGCGCCATCTCCAGACCATAACATTCCAATGCGACTATTACCAAACCACCAACCGTACCCCCGGCGGTCAGCCCCAGGACCCTCTCACGATCACAACGAAGGTTCCGGACGGAGCCGACTTGGAGTGGATGCGCATCTTCGACGCCCTCGATCGCATCCCCTCCCTCCGCGAGGTCCGCCTGTCCCTCCGCCTCAATCCCCTCGGCCAGGCTGACCTGCGGCCTCTGGCCAGGTGTGCGGGTTCTCTAGCGGCCAAATTCGTGGTCGAGTTGATGCCGGCTGATGACCGGAAGGTGGATTGCACGATATGCGGGGCGCCGCCGAGGAGCTTCATCTTGCCATCGGGAAACGTGACCGGCAATAACGGGAGGGAAGATTGCTCTATGGTGGATAACAGGCGTCCGCGGCCATTTGGTGTCGAGGGGTCGGACTACCCCGCGTTCGGTAGCGTGGTCTGGCACGAAGCCCCCCGGTATATCGTGCAAAGAAACAGATACCCGCCGGGACCACCGATGGTGAAGGTGATGATACCGGACCTCTGCTACCACTGTAACCACCGGTGGTAAAACCTTATCCTACGACAAACGAGGCCCTGCAGCCCGGCACGCTTCCCTCGCAGGGAAAAGAAGGTGGGTCGGAGGTGAAGAGGGTCCCTTGATCAGGGGATGGTTGAGCTTCTGTAGAATAAATAACCGGTTAACGATCGCTGCGGCTCGAACGCCACGTACAAGATATACATCACCTGGAGGGTCGTCAAGGTCGTAGACCCATGAACAGGAGCTGAATCTCCCCACCGTAGCGGCCTCGCAGCCTCTGGATACTTCGTCATGAAGAGCTACTGGGGTAATAATAAAAAGACTACCGAGGTGCTAAGTTAGACCCCCCCCTTTTGGACCCCCCCCACTTTTGGACCCCCCCAAATTTTGCCACATCAAATCACCACCACTATACTTAACCCTTTATTTCTTCTACATCTAGATCAACTTCAATACAAGAAGCTATAGAACCTATACTTTTGATATCGCTGCTTTTATCAGAAGTAATAGTTATTTCGGAATTATCTATTTGAGCCCTCTGTACTTCTTTAATTCCAGCGAACTTTGAATTTGGGCTTATTTTGACCCTCTTTCTTTTCTTAGGCTTTATTTCTTTAATCTAGCTCTCTAGAGCTTAAATCCTAGCTTAGGCAGTAGCTAGATCAACGTTCTTTAGATTAAAAGCTTTTAAAACCTTTTAAAAAAGAAGGCGCTATGTATTAGTATGTTAATTAATAAGGTTAGATTAATAGATCTGATCCTAAAGGTCCCTTGCCTTTTTTAGTGTTGACCAGTCTATAGCAGAGGTATCAGAAGCCTAATTAAGAGTCTGAGGTGTTGAAATAGGCCTTATAGATGCTTATAGAGTATAGATAAGATCCTAGAAGGTCTGCCCTGGCTAGAGAACTGTATCCTTAAGAAGGAAGGGGCTTATAAGAGGCTTGGCCATATTTGTAGGCCAAAGTCCAGCTACCCTCTAGCTACTTTTAATATTCTGGCTTATTAGACTAGTTATTCTTACCTTTTGATAGTAGCAGAGAAGATTTCTCTTACTAACTACTGTAGAATCAGTAGCTAGAACTAGAATATCTATCTCCTTTTGATATCTTGCTTTTAAAGAGCTAAATATAGCTAAATCTAAGGGCTAGAGGACATAGGATATATATAGAGGTAGAAAAAGAAGTTAAATATAATACTGAAAGTATTTATATATAAATTTATCTGTTATATAGCTTCTATGGCTATCTAGAATAAGAAGATAAGGCTCTGTAGGGTTGTCTGGCTAGGAGTAAGGGATAAAGACCTTTTTAAGCTATTCAATAGCTATATTATCAGTAGTCCACCTGTTCTCTGTTACTATAAACTTCTAGTCCTTAAAAGAACTTAGATTGCATAGAAACTATTGTTATTAGACTGATTTTCCCTTAAAAATAACTAGTAGAGTAAGAGCTTGGCTAGTAGCTGAGATATATTTGATAAAAGAGGTCTAAAGTTGAGATCTAGGCTGTTTCTTCTAGATTAAACGCTTTTTAGCACTTCTAAGGACTAGTCTATTACCTCTAGAGCCCTCTATAATACTGGTTTTGTCTATATTCTATTGATTTTCTGGTTTGATCTTCTTAATATCAGGTAGTTAGAGGCATTAGAACTAGGACTGAATTACCTTAGTTATTGCACTATTGATTCGTTTAGAATTAATAGATTTACTTCTTAAGGTCTTAATAGAAGGGTTTCTCTTTAGAAAGGCCTCTAACCATCCTTTTCTAAGTGGTTAGGTGTCTTCTTATGCTCGTAGGATTTTCTTAGCAAAAACCCGGACTTATATATGAGTTAGAGGGAGTCCTAGGGCTCCCTGGGTTAAAACCTATATAGTTAGAAGGCTCTCCTGGATTAGGCTGAGTCTCTGAAAGCTAGAAAAGGCCTCTTTTTTAGACTAATAGCTATTAATTCTGTTTATGATTGTTGTTTTTGGGATACCCTATTCTTTGGCTGCCTTGGATTTTGACATCCTATTTGCAACAGTATGGAGGGTATCTTAGAGGTCTTCTTTGGTGTAGTTCTTTATTTTTAATAGACGAAGCTAAATACAAAATTTGAAAAGGTTTGAATATGAAATGACAGAGATATAGGGGTTTAAGGTTGGGTTGGACTGAAATGGCGGTGTGGAATTTGGGGGGTCCAAAAGTGGGGGGGGTCCAAAAGGGGGGGGTCTAACTTAATCACTAAGGCTAATGGCACGATATGGATATACCTAGGAGAAAAGGTGAGCCTGGATACGGACAGCTATGTAGAGATCGCCGGCGGAATCAAGGATCTCATTATCTGCGGCAGCGAGAGCATCCGCCTTCTTGAGTTCGAGAACTGCCTGTTTCAGAACCCACTTGTGAGCGAGATCTCGATGGTGGCGTGGCCCGGCGAGATGTACGGCGAGAATGTAGGCGCGCTTCCGGTGCCCGCTAAGGGGGCCCGGACGGAAGGGCGGGGCGAGTTCGGGAAGGGGGAGGTGCTGAGCGAGGAGGGGTTAGACGTGGGTTAGGGAGAGGTTGAGCGGTAATCTGGTACCTAATCATGTGTTTTGGGTGCAAGGGTATCCGATGACGGCAAATGAGAAGTTTAAGAGGTTTAAGCCGGGGGAGATGACGAAGGAGATGCTGGAAGGCATGTGGGATGGGTGTCCATGAGCTTGTTGATATATCGCTCGTTGATACTAGGAAAATATGGTGCGTTTGCGGTCGCACGCACTTAGTATTCAGACTAACTATTATCTCACCGAGCTAGTGTTCAATGTCAAAACGACCGCAATCTGGGTACCGGTAATCTAAGGACTTAGTGTCTGTTTAAACCTCCAGGAACGCGTAGGGAAAGGTGACATACGATGCCAAGGCTCCGTCCAGAATTTAGAGCCATTAACCCAGCACCAATCAGTCGTATACTTCCAAGGAAACATTCCGTTAGCAGGCCACAGACTGGCGGATTCCGACCAGGGCAAAGCTTACCATGAACACCGTGATCACGTCGTAGGTAGCGGCACACTGACTAATGACGGTATCATTGAATTTATACACCGTGACCACGTCGCATGTCTCGTTCCCGTGGGGGTGACAGGCATAGCACTCAGCGAACTCCTCGCTGACCTGCCCGGGGCTCAGCCACCGGCGCACTAGGCCCCCGTCTTCGTGTCCGTGTCCGTATCCGTATTCATCTTCATCTTCGTCTTCATCATCCTCGTCTTCGTCTCCGCTGGCGCGTGTAGGTAGTGGGGGTGGTTTCTTCCCGTCTGTGGGGAGTGGTTCGACCGTTTCGTTGTGGCGCGGGGAAAATGGCGGGCCGCACCACTCTAGGTTATCGCGATCTAAAAGAAGCCGTGGTGAGCAGCGCGTGCAGGATAATATACTACAGCATTCCCTCCTGCGTTACATACCGGGTTTGTCCCAAAGACCAGAGCCACTGACCCAACAATAGTCTAGCGTCTATAGCACAAGTCAGGATTGTAAATCAGAGGTCACCCCTTCTTGGGAAACAGACTCTGTACCAGTATCTACCGAAACCAAAGTTAGATGATCAGTTCATGGGCTGGCTGTGGTGTACAGTTTTTGGTTCTAGACTTACGGGTCCCCCATGACTTCTGTGCCCTCGGCCCAGCAGGTTAAGGTAATGTCGATATCTCGATTGTAGAAGGTGATCGGCTCATCACCGGTTTCGTAACCGTATATGCATTCGGAGAGGTATCTGACGGTAGCACGTTCCTGCGTGACCGTGATGGGAATATACCCACAGTACTCTAGCTCCTCCGAGACTGTATGACGAGAAGCGCAAAGGCGTTAACAGACGCAATAGTGAAGATGCTATATATTGCCACTCACAGTCTCCTTCATATTCGGTTAGGTCGTACTCTGCAAAGTAGCAGCCGTCCAGCGTCTTCACTGTGTCACGGAGTAAATCAGCTCAGAGTCGACTACGGCCGCCGAATTAGGCTTATTATACACCACAAATCCGTGTCTCCGACAAGATCGCCGCTAAATTGACACTGTTAGTCTTTCCTCCTGAACAGCTAGTGCGGTTTAGATAGGTTAGACACGTACTGCGTCCAGCAAGTTAGTTGAGTCCCGCCTGATACTTCCTGACTATGAGAGCATATATTATACGGACAAGTCCTGCAAAAGGCAGGGTAGTCGGTAGTGCTGTTTATCGTCGTCTTAGAAACGCTATCGATCGACGAGTCATCCTCGCCTGGCTGCGCGCGTGCGGCGAGTAGTAGGTAGGCAACAAGTAAGGGAAACATCTTTATACTTGATTCGCTGTTTAATGTTAGTTTCCTTTTGTTTGGATACCGAGCGACTACAAAAGCATGGAAGCACGAAGAGGCCCGGATAGAAATAAACTCAAACGCCAAGCCCTCGGCATTGACGTCCCGTGCTAGATTCAGCGGCTAACAAGGCATGCGCGTCAGCGCGCAGGAGCATTTTATGAAAACAAACTGCATCGGAGGCTCTGTTAGCCCGCCCTAATTTATATAGAGAGATGTCCGTACCTCGCTGCTGGTAAGCAATATCTGTGCCGGCCTTGGAGCATGGTACTTCTTCCCGCTGACACCTCTCGTCCTGGTTTTGCTGCGCTCACTTCGGGCCTTAAAGTGCATAAGGGGCATTGCCAGGTAGCCTTATCTACGCTTCCAAATTTACAAGGTCGCCAGGGATCGGCGTCTGCGCGGAGCACGTAGGAGGGTAGGGAGGCGTCGTCCGTAGGCCTAACAACTACGCATGTATATAACGCGGCACTTGTAAGTGGTTTTTGATACAAGTTCGCAAGATGATAAAATGTATTGAATAATGGAGGCAAGGTGGAACCCACAGAACGGTCCATCACCTGCTGTCTGTGTGCGGAGCTTGTCCTCTCCGCGCTAACACGCACCAGCCGGTAGGTGCGGGCTCACGAGTCAAGCGGAAAGAACTGGCATACTAGAATGGAAGCTACCTCTTTTGACTTTCTCGGCGTATGGGATGCAATAAAGTGTATGTATCCTGTTCCCACCGCTTCAATTGCCGAGCACATTCTGTAGACATAAGTTACTTGAAGTTTATGTTGCTATTAGCTCCCCGAGGAAGCAGCCATGATTCCAGCGGCAAAATTCGGAGGAGAAAAGGCGGGGAAATAACTCAATACCGATGCTTTAGTGATCTCCCCATTGCTGCAGATTAAGCTGCCATATGGGGAAGAATACTATATGCTCCGGCTGGCCATGTGAGGAGTGAGGCGGGCGGGTGGAACAAGGACAGGAGGCGAGCAGAAGGACAGCGGGTTGAAGCTCTTCTGCGCTCTGAAACGCGCCAGTAACTCGCGACTCGCGTTCGTGCAGGTGGCTCTTGAGTACTCGTCCTTGGAACCGGGCACCGCTACCCGCGGCGTGTATTGGGCCAGGTGGATATGGATCAAGAGGCCGTGCGTTCTCCCAAACGGGCTGCCTCTAAGAGGGTGTCCGGCGACCCCTGCGTGAGGTCATAGAAAGTTAGCGGGCTCTAGAAATTTCCAGGCACGCTCTGTACGATCTTCGCCATCTCGGAGTCAATGGCATGGATTTCTGTAAGACCATTTGCTGAAGCGCTTGCATTCCGCAGCAGGATGCAAGATGTGACCAGTGTGAGCACCTTTTCAGTCCGTCCTAAGGTGGCTCGTCCTGCAGAGCCAAGGATGCTCCCATATTTGTGCCTGTAGTTCTCTGGGCCAGACCAAGTAAGACGCTTAGAGGTCCATGTATGCAATGCGGACCCGCAGGAATTCTGGGGAAGGCATCACGTTCGGGGTCAATCTGTTTCAACGACCTGGGTGAAGTCCTCCCTGATGACACGCCCCGGCGGGTGAGGAGATACGATGAGCGACGCGAGCAGCCTATGTACGACTTCAAGTACTGCTTTGGGGCGTTCGGCAAGAAGAGGCTTGAGTGAGATGAACTGGCTTCCGCATCGGATATTCGCTCGGTGGGGCGGGAGGTGGACGAAGAGTACCAGATGAGGCTGATGCTAGTGGATGTGGGGTTTCGGGGGGATGGGAATGGGGGCGGCTTGATCGGGAGAAGTTTTGGGATGATGAGTGTCACGATGATTTGTAGCAATAATTCGGCCGCTGTTAACCAACCACACACTCTCTTCCATTGTGCCACCTATCCTACGATTTACCATCGTCTCCGCCTAAGTGCACTGAGGGAAGAAAAGCTCAGGCCGGTAGCAAGGCGGATACCCACTCCGTCCTCTTCCCTAGCCCATCAAAGAACTTGCTCACAGCCTCCTGGAACGCTTCCGGTTCGTCAGCCGGGGGGTTGTGTCCTGACCCTTCGAAGATCACCAGCTCGCTATTCGGTATCCCATCATGGATACTCTCTGCCTCCTCAACGGGGCAGATCGGGTCATGCCGTCCAACTACAATTAGAGTAGGAGTCTGAATCTCCTTAAGCCTCGACCGAACGTCGAACCGCGGAGCGCTGTAGGAGAATGCAGCGTTGTGAGTCTCCCAATGCAGGTCAAATTCTTCGCTGGCGCCCTCAAACGCCACGGGCTCAGCGGGCCCCTCGCTCTTCTCGGGGGAGTAGATGGCAACGATCTCCGCAAGCCCCTGCTCACAGTCCGCTTTGTCTCGGACGTTTCCTGACCAGAGGCGGACTTGCCGGGCGGGATCCGGTGTGATGCGCTTGGACGTCAGGATTGCGCTGAGAGCGCGGAGAACACCCACGGGGCCGGAGGACCAGGTGTCGCGGAGGATAAGCGCAGATAGACGATGGGGAAAGGTTAGGGCATAGCCAAGCGCTAGGAAGCCGCCGTAGGAGCCGCCCGCCAGAACGAAAGTTTCCGCTCCGGCCCAGGCCCTACAACCCCAGTCAGTAAGGGATATCTGCAGTACGCATAGGCGCCTTCTGGACATTACCTTAGTTCATCAATGTCCGCGATCCACCTCTCGTCAGTAAACGGTCCCTTGATGTCGCTTAGCCCGCTGCCTCTCGCATCATAGACCAGGATGCGGAACCTCTCGTCGAGGAAGTTGTACGCCGGCTCGGGCTCTGTGTGGCTTGATAGGCCAGGAGCACCATGCAGAGCAATGAGAAGGGGTTTCTCCTTATCACTCATCCCAAGGACGCGGACGCGCAGGTTTGCGCCGTCACTGAGTTGGACTTTGGTGTCGGTGTAGGACATGGCTGCTACTGCTCTGACGTTCTGTGCTTCTGAAGAGATGAGCGAGTGAGAATTTATGACCTACCATATTCTCACAGGCCAATGTGATTTATATACTCGGCGACAACCCTGTACCTAAGAATTCATGGAGTTTGTAAGCCCACCATGGTCTAAGTCGTGATTTCAAACCGGACGATCGCGACGATTTCCACTTTGGGACACCTTCGCTGAGCGTGACACTACACTAGCCCAATCGGGAACTTCTTCGCTCAGCGACGCCGGCATGTCTTACCCAAAGGGGAAATTCCCAAGCCACGCTCAGCGAAATAGGGTCCCGCGTCGGCAGGAGGTTATAAGAGAGCGACAGTTGCTTCACGTTGCACTAATAACATGCAGGCTTTATTTTCAAGAATTACACAAGGATAACTAGAACTGCGAACATGGCTACATCGGACGAGGAGAGCCAGCGGGTGCAGTGCCCCGAGAAGGACGGGAGCCCGCACAACTGGGGAACCGGGAAGAAGGTCCTGAATCTCGCCATCGTCTCCATCTTAGCCTTCATAACGTACGTCAACCGTCCCTATTCCCATGCTGCCCATTCTTTCCTTCCCCTCCTCTTCTCGACCAGGAATCTAACCCCCCCAGCCCCTTCGAATCTTCCGTAATAGTCCCCGGCGTCCCTCTCCTCAAGGCCTCCTTCCATGAGTCTCGGCCCCCGGTAACCTCACTCGTCGTCTCCATCTTCGTCCTCGGCTTCGCTTTCGCGCCCCTCCTCCTCTCTCCGCTCTCAGAACTCTACGGCCGGCGCCCTCTTTACAATCTCACCAACCTCGTCACCTTCATCTTCTGTATTGCCTGCGCACTGGCCCCCAACATTCCGGCTTTCATAGTCTTTCGGTTCGTGGCTGGGAGCTTTGGGGCAGGGCCGATGAATATTGGGGGCGGGAGCATTGCAGACCAGATACGGCCTGAGAGGAGGGGCCTCGCTATGTCGGTTTTCTTTACGGGGATCTTCCTTGGTCCGTCGCTTGGGTATCATTTCCATTTACCCCTGGAACGCAAAGAGGACTAAGTTGGGCTGATATGTCTGGTAGACCTGTTGTAGGAGGGTTTGTCGCCGAGTCCATAGGCTGGAGATGGGTGTTCTGGGTAGTGGCCATCGTGGTAAGCTTGTCCGGGCCCCTTTCCAGAAACTAGCTAATGGCTGGTAATAGAGAGGAGTGATGACAATCGTAACGTTCTTATTCCTCTCCGAAAGCCACAACCCCACAATCCAGCGCAAGCTCGCCAAACATGCAGACCCCAACAAACCCCCCACAACCACCAGCACAACGGCCGTCCTCGCCCGTTCTGTAACCAGACCCATGCGCATGTTAACACGCAGCCCCATCATTACAGGCCTCTCGCTCTACCTAGCGCTAGTCTATGGCTACCTATACCTCCTTTTCACCACCTTCTCCACCGTCTTTTCCGAGCAGTACGGCTTTAGGACGGACATTCTAGGATTGTCCTTCCTTGGCTTCGGAGTGGGGAATCTCGTTGCCCTGGGTGTCCTGTCGAGGATGAGCGATTCGCTGCAGGTGAAGTTAACGATGAAGCATGGCGAGTCCAAGCCAGAGTGCGTTCTCCCTCGTCATTAGGACCCTCACTCAGCACGAAACAGAAATGGAGCTGTGGACTAAATCGCATCAATTCCTAGGTATCGCCTCCTCCCCATCATCATCGGTATCCCGCTCTTGCCCATCGGTCTCTTTGTGTACGGTTGGACGGCTCAATATAAAGTCCACTGGATCGTCCCCATCATCGCCACTAGCCTCACCGGCGCGGGTCTCATCTTCTCCTACGTGAGTGAACACTGATTGATATTTTACCCTAGATACGTGGTTTAACATGAAAACCGATGCACAGCTTCCCACGCAGATCTACATGATCGATGCCTTTACCAAGCACGCCGCCAGTGCCCTGGCCGCCACGAGCGTGGTGCGGAGTATAGTAGGTGGAACGCTTCCTATTGCAGGGTTGCCGTTGTATTCCGCACTCGGCTACGGATGGGTAAGTTCACCATCTCCCCTTTTCCACTTCGGAAAGCGGCGCTAGTTACTAAGAACCTTGTAGGGAAACTCACTGCTGGCTTTTATTTCTATCATCGTGTCCGCCGCGCCGCTACTATTCTGGCGATATGGCGAGATGCTCCGGAAGAAGTACGACGTTAAATTTGATTAGGGCTCCCATCGGAAGCACTCTACAAACGGGATGTTTTTGGCGGCTTGCTCGTTGACTGGGAAAAGGAGAAGAGAAAGGATCCGGTCTGGTTGTATAGACATTAGACTAGAGGCTCACATCTCATACATGCATTACGATAGACTTTCTGCTAGAAGAAGAATTAGATCAATGAATAACATTATTAACATCAAAGTACCCCCTACCAGCGTCAAGCTTCCGTGTCATATCACTCTTCAGAACCCATCCCCCAATCCCCCCTCTCCAACACCGCCTTAACAGTATCCAACCTCCTCGTCAAGTTCGCTGAAATCCCCATCAACCACTTTAGATTCATTCTCCCCGCCTCTGCAAGTTCCAGCGCCCCCTTCCCAACCCTCTCCTCGAACCCCCTCAACCTCTCCCTTATGCCATCCACTGGCTCCCTCACCCCCCTCACAACCCCAAGCAACATCGCTCGCTTAACCGCCACATCTGTCTCGCTACTCGGCGGTCTGTACACCCCTAGGGTCGCGCGCGTGTTGTCAGATCCAAGGTACAGCGACGGGTTGGCGGCGATATCGCAGAGGATGTTGAGCTGGCGCTGGTGCAAGAGGGAGAGCGTCATGAGACGCGTACAGCCCGTATCGCAGAGTGAACAGGCGAGGTATTTGGAGGCGTGAGATGAGGCGGAGTCGAGCACAGACATGCACTTGTCTAGACCCACGGTTCCGCGCTCGTTGAGGGCCGAGATAAGTCTGTTGCCCTCGCTGTGGACGGATGCGTAGCACGCGTCGGGACATTCCTCGCCTTCCCTATTGGAAGGTGGACTGATGGGATTTGCGGGACCCGTGAGAGGCAGGGTTCCAGTGAGATCTCCAAAGTCGCCTATCGCGTGTGGCTGGCTTAAAAGGGAAGACCTTCCCTATAGCCAAGTCAGCGACGGCCTCTTACCGACCACTTTGTGAAATTGCTACCTACACTGTCTGAATGCCACAGCTCCGGGGGTTCTGGCCATGGATACTCCTGTGCAGCAGGCCAATGCTGGAATAGGATGGAGTCAAATGCCGTGATGTCCAATGGATCAGCTCCTAATGACACGTTCGTCTCCGCGGCCAGCTCCGCATGCGGCCCATCGCTCGCTTTCCGCTTACCCCTGCGCCGGGAGACGCTGTACACGCATGACTCCGGGTCTGTAGACGCCGCGCACTTCCGACACGGATTACCTCCCGAGCACTTGACCCTTGCCTTCCGGCAGGTGTTGCAGGAAGTGTTGTATTTGGACACTCGCGAGTTTGATGTGGTGCTGCTCGGGGAAATCGGGTGTGCGGTTTCTTGACGGGTGTTGGCCTTCCAGCGGGAGGTATAGGAGGTCGGTACTTCTCTTGACACTGGCATGATATGTGAGCTCTTTTGGGAGAGCAGATTGCACTAGGGAGCTTGAATGTAAGAATGTCGAGGTGTAGCAGCAATGAGCTCATTACGCAATGACACCACACTCGGGGGATTTGTAAGCTAACCATCGCTTATGGGCCCATAACTTAACGTCGCTCACCCCTCAACCGGCCACCTCAAAATCCACCCACGAAAAAACCAAGCCCTGCCTTCATCCCGATTTTTCTACCTTTTTCAATGCAACTACAATACAATCTTCTGAATCTCTAGGTAATTCAGTATCGCTAGATTCAGCTGTAGCATTATCTTTATCGCCTGCCTTAATTTGCGCCTTATAGATAGCTGGTATTACGGCGTGGGCTCCGACGCTCCCGGTTGCCCGTCCACAATTTCCATGCCATTCTCTGCACCCGTTACCAGCCTGTCAGTGTCAGCTTTTCCTTGGAGTGGCCGGCGCCGTCGTTGAACAAAGTCCGAAGGTGTTTTCCTACGCACAATGGGCACGGGGTACATATTTCCCTGTGAATAGGTTAACGGTGAGAATCTTAGCTTAGACGTGTTACTTGTGAGTCCTATTGACAGCAGCAGCGACACCGTCCCGTCAGAGCTGTACTCGTAGTATCGATGCCCACGACAGAGTAGGATGTAAGCCTCAGCCCTGTAACGCCGATAAATCTCGTCACATCTCCACATCATATTTTCGCTCGCTCTCTGGAAATTTTCGTTCGCGAGGTCCCGTTTTCCCGACGAGCGATGTATACGGTCGGCCATTATACTTTCCAAGATGAAATTTGCAGTGCTACGTGAGACTAGTGCCTAAGGGCCTGTGGTGAGGATAATTACTGGGTGAATCGAAGAAGAGGGAGGGAAAAGGGAAGAGAAAAAAAGCGGACGAGCAGAGAATGATAGGCCATTATACTGCTGCTGGAGCAGAACCCCCAGTCGGGGATGAAACAGGACCCCGTTTCAGGGTTTCTTGGTCGTCCTGCCATGCCTAAAATAGCGCAGGCGCCCTGGGCACCGAAGAGGAGCATACCCGAGAAGCTCCGTCCTCTGGCTTCTAGGCAGTAGGGTACGCTGGCGTCCGTCGAGCCACACTGCCGTTCGAGAGGATTTGTCACTAGGCTAGGTATAGAGCGGGACGGAAGGGTAGCAGTACCATCGGGGGCTGTGAGATGAAGTTACTGTTAACTGGTCAGACGGTGGGGCATCAAGTTACCGTTCACTCTTAGACGGGAGGGCCTGGGGTTTTCATTAACTCGGGGCTTCTTTTCGTGCGGGATGGTTCCCGCTTCCCGGATCTCGAATGCAGGAACCGCAAATCGGGTGGGCGGCGCCCTGGGGGGGCCCG